>CM035136.1:129045402-129325402 GCA_020205605.1 Panax ginseng | reverse complement strand
TGGTGGAGAAGTCTCCAAACTAAAATGTTTAAAATAATGATCATTAAAGCCTATAAGAATGTGATTTATTCATATAAATTAGTGACAAACCTGTAAATTAAGATCTATTGCACCATGTCTCATGTAGTCTTCTAGACCATGTTCAACTTGAGAATTGTTATTGAGCACGCTTACCAAATAGTCATCTTGAGAACTCTACACAAAAGAAAAAGTAGTAAAATAAGACATTTAATCTAAATAAATAAGTTTTTACATTTGAAAAAATTAGTTTAAAAGGTTTACCAAATTAGTGAAATCTAGGTTATGTTGAATGACCTTGTCTTTCCCTTTCTCTTTCTCTTTATTTTTCTATTTCTCTTTCTCTTTCCTTTTCCTCACTCTTATAATTCTAACAAATTTCTCAATCTTAGACTGAAGCCTTTAAAAGTGGGTCCGAACTTTACAATGAACCAACAAAGGACTACGAATATTGTTCCTTTCTTTACAACCACTACCCACTTAGGTGCCTTGTCTAGAAGGAGTTGGGAGTTGACTGATTACTTCCACATGTTCCATCATCTTTTTTAGTACATTAACAATCCTTTTAATCCAATGCATAACAACTTTTGTCTTATCTTCATTACCTGTCGCCAAGTCTGTCGCTTTATAAAAAGAGTTGCACATCCTATCAAAACGTTTATTTTCCGGATTCAATGTTTAGTTAGAGTATATGATCTTAACCTTCTTATAACACCTCTTCACGTCTTTCCTCCACCTTCGAAGAATGAATTTATTCAGTAAGATTCGAACTCGTTTTTTCAGCAACACCGTAAGGGCATGTCTACATAATATTCCCCTGAACTCAAATAATTGACAGTTTCACTTAATAGTAAATTCATCTTCTTTAAAATAAACTCTAAAAGTGGCTTCGCGAGTCCCTCCAAACATGTCTTGTGTAACATCGTACACCTCAAAATCACATTCTTCTTTAACTGAATCAATGGCACAATAAAGCTTCCCTTTTACCTCTTCTTGAAATTCCTTAAATTTTATTGTGGTATAAGCATCTTGAAATTGTTTCTCAAATGGATAATCAATAAGGCATGGAATCCAATGGTCAAAGAAATTAAAATCCGCCTCATTTTCTTTATGCACCATACTTCTTAATGCATTCTTATACTGCTCAACAAAATGTTTTAAGGTTGTCCTTGAATTCACATAACCATAAAAAAAGCATTCACATTTTCACTTCTTTGTGTTGAGGACATTCCAACCCAAAAAGTATTCTTTAAAATTGTCGGCACCCAACGAATTCTCTCATCATATAACCCAGTCAACCACACATTCTCTTTCAAGTTAAATTTCTCAATGAAACTGCCCCATCTCTCTTCAAATTCTTTACAAGTCAATGAATCATAAACTGCCTTTTTCATTGAATACTTGATAGATTCATATTGGTTGCAACCACTTAATTTCTCGGGAAACTTCTTATTATATGCCACAAGCACCACCTATGTCGCGCATTGGGGAACACAATTTAAATAGCCTTCTTCTTTGCTTTGTCTTGATCAGTGATTATTGTGGTAGGAGCACGACCATTCATACATGCAAGCCAAGTTTTAAAAAGTCAACTAAATGACTCAATATCCTCATGAGGTATTAATCCACAACCTAAGAGTATTGAGTGACCGTGATGATTAACTCCAACAAATGGAGCAAATGGCATGTCATACTTATTAGTTAAGTATGTTGTGTCAAAGGTAATGGCATCCCCAAACTCCTCATAAGTTGCCCTACTCCTTGCATCTGCCCAAAAGACATTTCGTAGTCTCCCATCCTCATCCAAATCCATCAAATAATAAAAATTTGTATTATTAGCTTGCATTTTTTGGAAGTAGTTTTGAAGTGTCATAGCATCCCCATAACTAAGCCTTAACCGCCTAACTTTGTCAAGATAAATGTAACAATCTTTCTATGAAAAGGATATATTCTCGTGCCCACCAGGTTCAACTAAGAAAGAACTAAAATTTTTATTTGGTCTAATACCAGCTCTATCGTTAAGTTCAAGTCTCCTTTTCACATACTTGCTCATAATCCGATTTTTCTAATAAAATCTATATTTTTTCGGGCTCAACTGATGATTATGATCAAGTGTTTAAGTCTTTACTTGCACTTTTCCATCTTCGACTATTGTAGCCCTAATCTTAGCATTGCACCCAGTTTTGCTAACAGGGCGTAAGTTGAAGGCATTCTTTAACTTGTTTATTGAACATCCTGACCGAGCACATGCAAGAACCACAAATTTAGTCTCTCCAGTTTTTTCTTTTTTCGTTGATCTTATTTTCACCAAAAATCCTTGTTGGTTACCATAATTAGTGTAATATTCCATGTACTTATCAACGGAACCAAATTCCATTCCTAATTTCGGATCTGTAATCACTTCATCAACTTCTTTACTTTCCACTAAATCCTCCGCCATAGCACATTCCTCAATATCATTCATTCTCATACTTCAATCAAACTCATTAGTACATGCCATTTTTGTAAAATTATAAAAATATATTAAATTTAGAGGCTACTATTAAATTTATAAAAATACATTTCTTTGATTGAAATACTAGTACGAGATAAAAATACATGAATACTATTAATCTTTTTATTCCCCACCTTTATATTTGAAAGCCATCTCAAAAGAATTCAGGGATTCTATTTTTGTGGAAAACTTATATGTAAGACCCTAACTTTTTTTGAATAAAGAATAATTTTTCTCGAAATATATTTTTGAATATTATGGTGTGGATATGATATAATGTTATAGTTGTGGGTAATATTTGAAATTTTGCAAAGTAAACAAGTTGATATAAAATATTCGTTGTGTCGGGGAATATTTGATTGGTCGGGGAATATTCATTTTAACAGAAAATATTCGTACGACGGCATAATCATTGGTGGAACCCACAACGGAAGTATTGTCGTAGTTAGAAAATGACAGAATTATCTTTTTATAAAATAACGGCAAAAGTTTTACCGTTCAACTGTTGAACTATCCGGTGGTAAAAGTACAATAATACGCGTGATTGCATAGTAGCACACGGTATTGATTATTGATGCTTACGTGAGAAGTCACCGCTTATACTCAATTATTTCTACAAAGAATTGTTGCGCAAAGATCTCACGTTATTTGATTCAATTATTGTTACAGTATTAATATTTTATATAATTGAGACGACAAAGTTATTCATATTATTATTTGCAATATTGACGATGTCTAGAAAGTTCTGTCGAGGAGAGGTTTGGTCACCTAATTGCGCGCCAATAGGGAAAAATCCTTATCGGAAAGCCCCCTCTTTCCTGGGAATGATCTGGTTGTTAAATATTGTGAGTTATAATATTAATAATGAATAATTGTTGAAGTATTAGAATGTGTTTATTGAAGATAAGTGAATTACAAAAGTTAGATGGGAATAATGAAAACTTGGAAAACTTTAGGGGTACTAAAGTGTAATAAGTTAAATCAATCTGGACCATTGATGGTGGTTTTAATAGTAAATCAATCTGGACCGTCGGTGGTGGTTTTAAAAGTAAATCAATCTGGACTGTCTGTGGTGATTTTAAAAGTAAATCAATTTGGACCATCAGTGGTGGTTTTAAAAGTAAATCAATCTGGACCGTCGGTGGTGGTTTTAAAAGTAAATCAATCTAGACCATCGGTTGTGGTTTTAATAGTAATCAATATGAACCGTCCGTTCTAAAGTAAATTAATCTAGACCGTTCATGAATTAGTTACTATATAGTCCATTCTCCTATAAATAAAAGTTTAATTCTTCTTTCATTCTCATCAATTCACTGAGATTCACAAGAGAAACTGTGACGCCCCCAAAATTAGGTATACGTCACCCATCTTGGGTCGCCACTTACATGGTACATAAATCCAAATACAACTTAATAATATAACTGTCGTGTACAATACGACAAAACATAAACTGTGAGTTTGAATACAAATATTATATACTAGAGATTATCCAAACTCAATGGAGTCCTCATTACATTTATTGTAAGACCCCAAATAATTAATAAATGAAGTTTAATTTCCTCTAATTATTATTTTGAAATAGTAAGGGTTGATTTGATTAATGTGGATAGTTATGGGTAAAATACGCAAGTATTTTAAAATAAGTAAATGGTTATAAAATATTCATTATTGTCGGGGAATATTCGTTTGGTCGTGGAATATTCATAATCGCTTGGGAATATTCGCATTTACTACGCGTAGCGACCATGTGTGGGCCCCATAACTAAAAGCGATTAGAGGAAGAAAAACGCACAAATATAAGTTGTTTAAAAATAACTGGCAGAGTTGTTACCGCTTACATCGTTGGAATACCCGGTGGCTAAAACACGATGAATACGCGTTGTTGCATAAGAAGCACTGCGGTATTGCACCAATTATTGATTCTTACGTAAGAAGGCACTACTCAATAATTGTTACAAAGAATTACTTGTCAAAGATTTTATTTTATTGATTCAATAATTGCTTTGTGTTGATATTTTATATTACCGTTGTTTCAATAATTGTCACTACACAATATTTTTCATTATCGAAGCAATAATTCATATTATCCTCAATAATATTATTGGATAACATTATTGGCAATGTCTAGAAAGTTCATCTAAGGAGAGGTTTGGTCACTTAATTGCGGCGCCAAGAAGGAGAAATTCTTATTGGAAAGCCCCTTTCCTAGAACCCGCACTCGTTGTCAATATTGTGATTACGTAATATTATTCGTGAATAATTAATTATTAATTTATATGATGAGAAAAATATTGATTTTATGTGGATATAGATGGAGAAATTTTTTTTAATGTGACAATTGTTGAAAATTAAAATTTTATCTTTTTCGATAAAATAATTCATTTAAATATATTATTATATTTTTAATAATATAATAATGGTGATATTTTTATAATGAATGTGTGATATATGAGTATACGAGGAGAAAGAGTATTTTTGTTGCAATAAATATTTAAAACTGTTAAACATGCTCATGGACCCCATTTCTTGATCGAAATTTGATTATAGCACAGTAAAATCTACCGCTTATGGATTTCGATCAATTTCATTTGGAATATGGAAAACTTTCTTCCAGTAAAGTTGTAGAATTGAATTTCCTATAAAAACTCGAGAGATTCAATTTTTTGACAAAAGGGCTATTTATTGTGAATTATTGAAGTTCAAGTTCAAATAATTAATTTTTGAAGTTTTAAATATTTTTAATAAGAAAAACGTTTTTTTTTGAGTTAGGCAAGGTGAGTCACTCTTGGTGGTGATGGTTTGAATCGATTTTGGGTGCGAGGAATTTAATAAATATATATTAATATTTTATTAAATTTTCTGCTTTTTGTTCTAAGCATTTTCCTATAAATAGGTGCTTAGGTTAAATTGAAAATCACACCGAAATTAAAATTTTCTCTCTCTATATTGTCGAGCATATTCTTGTGAGTATTTTGAGTATACTTTGAGTATTGCTATACGATGCAAGTTCAAGTTATAGCTTATATCCGAGATTCCAGGTTAAAGTCTTCGCCTTTCCGAGGTAAAGGATATTATTATTTTTGTAATGATATTATTTCTTCAATATCATTATCTTTGAAATATTGATCTGAAGTTTTTATCAAATTTGGAACTTTTGGTGTCTGAGTTACTATTCACGATACTGCCTTATTCACGTATATGATACACTATTCACGAATCACTTTAAGACTATTCATCGAAAAATGAAAATTTTTCCTTTTCAGTCCAAAATATCTATTCGGATACTAGCTTTGATTGTATCCATGTTTTGATCATTCTTGAATTTTACACCACTATGATTATTTTTGAGGTATTTTTGGACATGGATAAAACAAAGTACCTAATCCTTAATCCTTAATCCTTGTCATTTTGTTTCACCGGATTCGCTTTTTAAAAATATTTTCATCATCCTCGGTCTTAAATGATGATATTATTGAATATCTTTGGCCCGTAGTGCAAAGATGAATGATTTCTGATGAATATCTTTGGCCGTAGTGCAAAGGAACAGTGTTTAGATGAACATGATCAATCGATGAATATCTTTGGCTCAGAAAGTGCAAGATGAATATTTGATTCGGATATATATTGATTGATGTTACAGGATAAAAGATAGATTTATGAACTTTTAAATTCATACATAGAAGATAGTAGTTTGCATTCTCTATTTAACTCTTCTAATGAATTATTATTTCCGCTGCGAATATTGATTTAAAACTTGTTGTCTATTGTATTCTATTAGATTTTTCCCTGTTGAAGACTAACGATAATTTGTTGTATATTATCTTAGTCATAATATTCTTTACTGGGCTAGTTGAGCTCACCCTTTTCCTTTTTGTTCCAATTTTGTTCTCAGGAGGCGAGAATATAGCGAGTACGAGTCGGGGTATGGAATGAAGGTTCTAGAGAGAGAGTTGTTTAGTAGTCCTCACCATTTTTGTAAAATAATGTATCAATAAATGTGATGAGGATTTATTTGAGTATAGATATTGTCTAAAAGATAATATTTGTATTCAAACTCACAGTTTTACTGTTGTAATAATAAAGTTGTAGTTGTTCTGTACCATGTATTGACAACTCAGAATGGGTGATGTATACCTATTTTGGGGGCGTCACAGTTGGTATCAGAGCTTAGGGATATGATCTCTGGCGAAGATTGGGGAATAGAACTAGGAGGGGAGAGACGAGTAAATCCTTCGCTAGTGTGTCCTACCTAAGCTTATTTGTTAGTTGGTCAGTATATAGGGATATTATATGATATATTGATTTGATTAATTAACCCTTGTTTTATGACAGTATTTGAGAATGTCGACTGAGAATATTAACAATGGAAATGAGACCGTGGAGACGCCTATACTCACCAACGAGGAGAACGCGTGCAACAGTCGGGCAATGTTCTCTCCCGTGAACAACACCAATGAAAGCGTATGATGAACGAGGGATGTTTAGAAGATTTTGTAGTTCATGCAAAATCGACGAGGAGACTCGTGTTGAAAATACATGAGAAATGATAGCAATTCACGGGTTGTCACAAACGCAAGCAGCTTCAAAGAATTGGGACCACCGTACTTAAGGGAAAGCCAGATCCGATCATGGCGAAACATGGGTCAAGCAAATTACCAAGATATTCGATGTCTTGGGATGCACGGAGGAACAAAGGTTCCATTCGCCACCTTTATGTTCCGTGGCGGCGAGGCGTATCTACCGGTGGGATTCTCGTGAAGCGATCCATCCAAATAGCACTTAGCATGTCTTGGGAGACATTTCAGAACTATTTAATGACAAATACTTTCCCCGAAAGTGTTCATCATATGAAGGAAGTGGAGTTCATCGATTAGAGCAAAACAACATGATTTGTCTCTCAAGACGAGGCAAAGTTTGCGAGTTATCCAGTTTCAGACCTCATTTGGTGGAGAATGAGGAACGATGACGCGGATGTTTCTTAGAGGTTTGAAACCCAGATATCGCCGAGATCTCATTTCTCTTAAATTTTCTCTCTATTCAGATATTGTAAATGTGGCTCAATTATTAGAGCGAGATAACGAGTACGGCCAACCGAGGGACCACAACCAGAGGATCATACCGGAGATGGCAAATAACAAAACAACGATAACCAAAGAGAGAAAGAAATAGACGGACAAAAATGGTAACCACTCTGGGTGGTAATCATGGCCATGAGAATAGAAGAAGCGAATCGGAGGAGATTTTAAAAGAGAGAGATTCAACAACGATAATGTGAAAATGGCGTACCAAAGAAGAATCGGTTCCAAGGAGGGAACGACCACCTACTCATATGCTATAAATACGGAAAGAGGGACATATCACCAAACCGCTCTACAACAGCTTCAAGGTATGCTATAATTATGGAAAGGAAGGACATATCGCTTCGGGATTGTACGCAGAGCGAAACCTAGTTCAATGGGGACGGTGAATCAAAAGATCGTCCCGGAAAAGTCAAAGTCAACGGTTCTCGAAGAGCGTTTGTTGTGATCGGTCAAAATGCGAGGAACCCAAACGAGGTGATCACGGTAAGCTATTTATAAATTCTTGCGAAGTTTATACCTTACTTGATACCGGTGCATACCCATTCATTTATCTCTCCTGCTTGTGCTCAACGCTTAAACTTGACTCGAGAGAATTAGACTTTGACCTATCTCAGTGAAACTCCGCTAGAGAAACTTTCATCACATCCACTTTGCTTATAAATCTTGTTTGATTCAAGTTGGCACCATCACCTTACATTGCCGACCTTATCTCTTTAAAGATACTTACTTTTGATGTGATTTTAGGATTTATTGTTAACTACTCATCATGCCAAAATTGATTGTTTTCGTAAGGTTGTTAGTTTTCATATTCCTAACCAACCTATTGTGCGAATTCAAACAACTAAACCATTAAAATCAATCACCGTCATATCTAATCATAAAGCTATTCGCTTATTGAAAAACGGATGTCAAGCTTTCTTAGCCCATGTTATGGATTTGAATAAAGACACGCCAAATTTGAATAATATTCTGTTGTTATCGACTTTCCCGACGTATTTCTAAAAAACTTCCCGCCTACCCCCTTAACGTGAAGTTGAATTCTTTATTGATCTTGAACTCCGCACAAAGCCCATTTCTAAAACCCCATATCAAATGGCTCCTATTGAACTTCAGAGTTAAAGGTCCAACTACAGGAGTTGTTGGACATCGGTTTCATTCTGGCCCTAGTACATCTCCTTAGGGTGCTCTGCTTTATTCGTAAAGAAGAAAGACGGGGAGTATGCGACTTTTGTATTGACTATTGGGAATTGAACCATGTCACCATCAAGAATAGGTATCCTCTACCTCGTATTGATGACTTGTTTGACCAGATTGCAGCAAGGCACAATTTTTTCAAAGATCGATCTTCGCTCTAGATATCATCAAATGAAGATTAGAATCGAGGATATTCCAAAGACCGCTTTTTAACTCTCGATGACGGGCATTATGAATTCTTAGTCATGTCTTTCTGATTGACTAATGCTCCTGCGGCTTTTTCATGGATATGATGAATTGAGTATTCAAGGAATATTTGGATCAATTCGTTGTTGTCTTTATTGATGACATCCTCATATATTCCAAAAGCCGTGTGAAGATCATGAGCACCATTTGAAGTCGGGTACTCCAAAGGCTTCGTGAAAATAAGCTTTATGCCAAGTTGAAAAATGCGAGTTCGTCTTGAGGAAGTAGCATTCCTTGGGCACGTGGTGTCAAACATGGAGTATCTGTTGATCCGCCAAGATTGAAGAAATACAAAGTTGGGAGCAACCAAGTTTGCGGATCAAGCACGCAGCCTTTTCGGGGCTTAAATTGGTTATTATCGGAGATTCGTGGAAGGATTTTCTCAAATCGCTACTCCATTAACTCAAATTTAACTTCGGAAATATATAAAATTCAGATGGAGCGAGGAATGCGAGAAGAGTTTCTAAGAGCTTAAGAGGAGACTTATTTCTAAGACTGTATAACAATACCATCCGGTTCTGGATGGATTTGTTATCTGAATGATGCTTCGTGCAAAGGGTTAGGATGTGTTCTCATGCAACGTGGGAAAGTCATAGCCTATGCCTCGCGACAACTTAAAGAGTATGAGAGGAATTATCCTACTCATGATCTAGAGTTGACAACACAATCGCTTTCAGCTAAAGATCCGGAGGCACTATCTATATGGGGAGAAAGTGGAGATATATTCGATCATAAAAGCCTTAAATATTTCTTCACGCAAAAAGGAACTCAACATGCGTCAACGACGTTGGCTTGAGTTGTTGAAAGATTACGACCACACTATTCAATACCATCCCGAAAAGCGAATGTGGTAGTGACGCGTTGAGTAGAAGATCATATGCGAGAATGAGTGCGATGATGTCAAGTATACGACAGAGCCAACTTTAATAGAAAAAGTTAAGGTTGCTTTCCACCGAGGCCGGAAATGATGCGCGTATGAAGAAGAAAGTACAAGAAGGTGCTATTCCTAAGCGAGAATTGATGAAGAAGGAATACTTGAGTCCACTCGCACTTTGTGTTCCTAACGACTCGATTTGAAGTACAAGATTATGATGGAGGCACACAATACACCATTTGCAATCTATCCTCGAAGTACCAAATGTATCGTGATCTTCACATATATTTTGGTGGAACAATATGAAGAGAGAGATTGCAAAGTTTATCTCAATGTGTTTAACTTGTCAACATGTAAAGGCGGAACATCTAGTACCTAAGGGTCCGTTGCAACCACTTGAGATTCTGAAATGGAAGTGGGAACACATTACCATGGATTTCATTACGGGTCTTCCTACGGTTTCTCAAGGCATCAATGCCATTTGGGTTATTGTTGATAGATTAACCAAGTCCGCTTCATTTCTTGCCGATACGGAGACTTATTCCCTTGAACGCCTTTGCTAGTATATATGTAAATGAGATTGTGAGGTTGCATGGCATGTCAAGATCCATAGTTTTGGATCGTGACCCAAGATTCACTTCAAGATTTTGGGTTAGCTTGCAAAAAGCTATGGGCACAGATTTACGATTTATTCTGGCCTAAGATACCATCCTCAAACCATTTTATTACAATCGAGAGGACTATTCAAACTCTTGAAGATTTATTAAGACTCTATGTCCTAGATTTCAAGGCGGTTGGGATAAGTATTTACCATTGGTGGAATTCTCCTACAACAACAAAGCTTATCGTAAGTATAGGTGTGGCTCCATTTGAAGCATTATATGGACGAAAGTGTCGCTTCCAATATGTTGGGATGAGGTGGGTGAAGCAACATTGTTGGGACCCGAGTTAAGACGTATGACTCACCGAAAAGATCCAAATGATTCAAAACGATACAAACGGCACAAGATCGACAAAAGAGTTATGCGGATCTTCATCGAAAGGACGGGAATTTAGTATAGGGGATCATATATTGTTGCGAGTTGCTCCATGGAAGGGAGTTACAAGATTTGGGAAGAGAGGAAAGCTCAATCCACGATTTATCGGTCCATTTCAAATTCTCGACCCAAAGAGGGAAATGTAGCCTATAGACTCGCGTTACCTCCGAGTATGTCTCGTGTTCATAATGTGTTTCACATATCCGTATTTCAGAATATGTGAAAGACCCAACCACGTTATAGAGTTAGAACCGAACGAGATAGCCAAGACTTAACGTCTTTAAGAGGTACCTGAAAGATCTTGGATAGGAAGGAGCATGTCCTACGCACAAAGGTCATACCACAAGTTAAAGTTTTGTGGAAGAATCATGCTATAGAGGAAATGACCTGGGAGTTGGAAACGGAAATGAAAGAGAGGTATCCTCATCTTTTCGAAACACCAGGTACGTACGTCAATTTCGAGGACGAAATTTTATAAGGAGGGGAGGTTGTAAGACCCCAAATAATTAATAAATGACATTTAATTTCCTCTAATTATTATTTTGAAATAGTAAGGGTTGATTTGATTAATGTGGATAGTTATGGGTAAAATACGCAAGTATTTTAAAATAAGCAAATGGTTTAAAATATTCATTATTGTCGGGGAATATTCGTTTGGTCGTGGAATATTCAGATCGCTTGTGAATATTCGTATTTGCGGCAAGTAGCCCCATGTATGGGCCCCATAACGGAAAGCGATTGGAGGAAGAAAACGACAAATATAAGTTGTTTAAAAATAATAGCGTAGTTGTTACCGTTTACACTCTTGGAATACCCGATGGTTAAAACACGATGTACTGCGTTGTTGCAAGAAGACATTTGTACCATTGCACCAATTATTGATTCTTACGTAGAGAAGGCACTACTCAATAATTGTTACAAAATTATTGCTCAAGATTTTATTTTATTGATTCAATAATTGCCGTGTTTGATATTTTATATTATCGTTGTTTCAATAATTGTCACTACACAAGATTTTTCATTATCGAAGCAATAATTCATATTATCTGAATAATATTATTGGATAACATTATTGGAAATGTCTAGAAAGTTCTGTCTAAGGAGAGGTTTGGTCACTTAATTGCGCGCCAGTAAGGAGAAATTCTTATTGGAAAGCCACCTCTTTCCTGAGAACTGCCTGGTTGTCAATATTGTGATTCTGTAATATTATTCGTGAATAATTAATTATTAATTTATATGATGAGAAAAATATTGATTTTATGTGGATATAGATGGAGAAATTTTTTTAATGTGACAATTGTTGAAAATTAAAATTTTATCTTTTTCTGATAAAATAATTCATTTAAATATATTATTATATTTTTAATAATATAATAATGGTGATATTTTTATAATGAATGTGTGATATATGAGTATACGAGGAGAAAGAGTATTTTTGTTGCAATAAATGTTTAAAACACCCATTAAATATGTTTGGACCCCATTTCTTGATCGAATTTGATTATAAACCTGAAAATCGGTTGCTTATGGATTTCGATCAATTTCGCTTTGGAATTTGGAAAACTTTCTTCCGTAAAGTTGTAGAGAATTGAATTTCCTATAAAACTCGTGTGATTCAATTTTCCGACAAAAGGACTATTTATTGTGAATTATTGAAGTTCAAAGTCAAAATAATTAATTTTTGAAGTTTTAAATATTTTTAATAAGAAAAAACGCTTTTTTGAGTTAGTTAAAAAAGATGAGTCACTCTTGGTATTGATGGTTTGAATCAGATTTTGGTGCGTAGTAATTTAATAAATATATATTAATATTTTTTATTAAATTTTCGCTTTTGGTTTCTAAGCATTTTCCTATAAATAGGGTGCTTAGGTTAGAATTGAAAATCACACCAGAAATTAAAATTTTCTCTCTCTATATTGTCGAGCATATTCTTGTGAGTATTTTGAGTATACTTTGAGTATTGCTATACGGTGCAAGTTCAAGTTATAGCTTATATCCAGTATTCCATTTAGAAGTACTGTCTTTCCGAGGTAAAGGATATTATTTTTTTTTGTAATGATATTATTTCTTCAATATCATTATGCTGAAATATTGATCTCAAGTTTTTATCAAATTTGGAACTTTTGGTGTCTGAGTTACTATTCACGATATCAGACTATTCACGATATGACACTATTCATTAATACTAAAGACTATATTCATCTAAAAATGAAAATTTTTCCTTTTCGTCCAAAATATCTATTCGGATACTAGCTTTGATTGTATCCATGTTTTGATCATTCTTGAATTTTACACCACTATGATTATTTTTGAGGTATTTTTGGACATGGATAAAACAAAGTACTAATCCTTAATCCTTAATCCTTGTCATTTTGTTTCAATCGGATTCGCTTTTTTAAAAATATTTTTCATCATCCTCGACCTTAAATGATGATATTATTGAATATCTTTGGCTGTAGTAGTGCAAAGATGAATGATTTCGATGAATATCTTTGGCCCAGAGTGCAAAGGAACAGTGTTTAGATGAACATGATCAATCGATAAATATCTTTGGCCTGTAGTGCAAAGATGAATATTTGATTCCAGATATATATTGATTGATGTTACAGGATAAAAGATAGATTTATGAACTTTTAAATTCATACATAGAAGATAGTAGTTTGCATTCTCTATTTAACTCTTCTAATGAATTATTATTTCATTTTGCGAATATTGATTTAAAACTTGTTGTCTATTGTATTCTATTAGATTTTTCCTCGTTGAAGACTAACGATAATTTTTGTATATTATCTTAGTCATAATATTCTTTATCGGGGCTAGTTGAGCTCACCCTTTTCCTTTTTGTTCCATTTTTCTTCTCGTGAGGCGAGAATATAAGCGAGTACAGCTCTGGGGTATGGAATGAAGGTTCTAGAGAGAGTTGTTTAGTAGTCCTCACCATTTTTGTAAAATAATGTATCAATAAATATGATGAGGATTTATTTGAGTATAGATATTGTCTAGAAGATAATATTTGTATTCAAACTCACAGTTTTACTGTTGTAATAATAAAGTTGTAGTTGTTCTGTACCATGTATTGACAACTCAGAATGGGTGATGTATACTTATTTTGGGCGCGTCACATTTATTATCACACTATTTCACAGAATCGTGAGGACTACTAATGCTCCATCTAGGACCATCACTCTGTTCCCCGACTCGTCCCAACTATATTCTCATTTCCTGAAGAGAACATTGAAAGAAAGGGTGAGCTCAACTAGCCCAGTAAGAAATATTATGACTAAGATAATGCAGAATAAATTATCATTAGCCTTCAACAGTGTTAAACTGATAAAATATAACAAACATCAAGTTTAATCACAATGAATAAGCAATCCATTAAAAGAGTCAAGTAGAGAATAAAATCTACTATCTTTTATGATTTAAAAGGTTTTTCATCACTTTTATCGCTTGGACTCAGCTTAATAAATAATCCACATCATCGAATCACCCCTGCACTACGGCAAATGATATTCTTTAGTATTACGACCACGAATTATCCATGCACTACGACTAAAGATAATCATGTTTTCATTAACGGTCCTGATCATGCCATAAAATAATTCATCTTCGCACTACGGCCAAAGAGAATCCATAACCATAATCATACCAAAAACTGTCCATCAATGTACTACGGGCCAATAAGGACTTTTTCCACATCATTTGTAACATTACGGTTCTGATTATACCGAATAATCCCTGGTCATAATCATACCAAGTCTATCTATGCACTACAGGCCACAGATGACTTTCAACATAATATAAACATGAGGATGATGACAATGACATAATATTCAATAAAACAAGTTCAAGAATTAATTTATCCAGGAATCAATAACGTCCAAATTGTCAACATGATACTACTTTGTGGAGAAAAATTCAAGAATGCTCAGAAGAATATTTCCATGAAAAGATACTGGATGAAGCGCAAATATCAAGGATATTCCACTAATTTCATGGAGTATAAAAGTCAAAACTTTAACCAACTGAGTATAATAAAGAATGGAATAACAAAAGAAATCACCGGGCATGCGATAGATCCGCATGCATAGTTATTCCAATGTAATAATAAATAACGGAATCAGTCCGCTTAAAAACGCATATACATGATATTCCAAATGTAATAATAAAGATTTTAATTGAGTCCCACAGAAAAGCATGCATGTGATATTCCAATGTAATAATAAAGATTTTAACCAGTCCCACAGTAAAACGCATGCATGTGATATTCCAAATGTAATAATAAAGAATGGAATATTAGAAGAATTTCACCATGTATGCAAGATTTTTGCATGATAAAAGTTATTCCAACATAATAATAAAAATGGAATAATGAAGTTCTCTTTATGAAGATGAAAGAAAGAAATAATATCCCTACCTTTGAAAGAAATCGGATATAGGAGTAGTGAGAGGTAGCGAAGCTTCTCTTCTTCTATAGATTTTCTCTCTACAATTTCTCTCTATAATAATTGCTCTATAGCTTTAGTGAATTGGTGAGAAATGAAGGAAGAATGAGCTTCTATTTATAGGAAAACATAGTTTCGATAATTGCACGTTTTGGGGCTCAAAAAATTATAGTACAATACCTCCAACTTTTTTTTTCATTTTTAATTTAGTTCTGCAAGTATTATCAAACTTGCACCAACTCCCCTAATAGTAAATAATGTGAATCAATAGTAAATCATGTGACTCAATAGTTCTAATCATGTGATAAAAACAATTACAGTATAGTACCTCCATCTATACCTCCATTTTTAACTTAGTCATGCAAGTATTATCAATCTTGCACCACCACCCCTTATAGTATAAGAATGTAAATCAATTATAAGACCCCAAATTATTAATAAATGAAATTTATTTTCCTCTATTTATTATTTTGAAATAGTAAGGGTTGATTTGATTAATGTGGATAGTTATGGGTAAAATACGCAAATATTTCGAATAAGCAAGTGGTTATAAAATATTCATTATTGTCAGGGAATATTCGTTTGGTCGTGGAATATTTGTACTGTCGGGGAATATTCGTACGACGACGCAGTCTTTTGTGGGCCCCATAACGAAAAGCGATTGGATGAAGAAAACGACAAATATAAGTTGTTTATAAATAACGATGTAGTTATTACTGATTATCTTCGTTGGAATACCCTGGTTAAAACACACACTAATACGCGTTGTTGAACAAAGAAGACATGCAGTTATTGCACCAATTATTGATTCTTACGTAAGAAGGCACTACTCAATAATTGTTACAGTAATTACTATTCAGTATTTTATTTTATTGATTCAATAATTGCTGCATTGATATTTTATATTACTATTGTTTCAATAAATTGTCATTACACAGTATTTTCCATTATCGAAGCAATAATTCATATTATCCTAATAATATTTTTTGATAACATTATTGGCAATGTCTAGAAAGTTCTCGCTCTAAGGAGAGGTTTGGTCACCTAATCATAAGCCAAGAAGGAGAGATCCTTATTGGAAAGTCCCTCTTCCTGAAACTACCGTTGCAAAGATCTTGTGATTCTGTAATATTATTTGTGAATAATTAATTATTGATTTATATGATGAGGAAAATATTGATTTTATGTGGATATAGATGGAGAAAATTTTTAATGTGACAATTGTTGAAAATTAATATTTTATCTTTTTCTAATAAAATAATTCATTTAAATATATTATTTTAATAATATATTAACGGTGATATTTTGAATGTGGGATATATGAGTATATGAGGAGGAAGAGTATTTTTGTGGCATTAAATATTTAACACATATTTTGTGTGTTGGTGGACACAATTATTGACCGAAATTTGATTATAGCCTGTAAAATCGCCCGTTTGTGGATTTTGGTCAATTTATATTTGGAATTTGGAAAAACTTCCTTCTGTAAAGTTGTAGATAATAGAATTTCCTATAGAAAGTCGCGAGTTTCGAATTTTTCTGACAAAAGAACTATTTATTATGAATTATTGAAGTTCCAGATTAATTGGTTACTATTTTTTTTTTGGAGTTTTAAACCACTTTTGCATGAAAAACGTTTTTGGCACTTAGGAGACATGTGTTAGTGGCTGATTTCAGCTGGTGGAGTGCGTATGATGATTTGGAAAATTAATAATATTAATTTATTAAATTTTCTACTTTGGTGTTCTAAGCATTTTCCTATAAATAGGGTGCTTAGGTTAGAATTGAAAATCACACCAGAAACCGAAGTTTTCTCTCTCTATATTATCGAGCGTATTCTTGTGAGTATTTTGAGTATACTTTGAGTATTGTTATACGGTACAAGTTCAAGTCATAGCCTATATCCAGTGTTTCAACTAGAAGTACTGTCT
Organism: Panax ginseng; assembly: GCA_020205605.1. Classification (NCBI taxonomy): domain Eukaryota; kingdom Viridiplantae; phylum Streptophyta; class Magnoliopsida; order Apiales; family Araliaceae; genus Panax; species Panax ginseng. Next base: position 129,308,082 of record CM035136.1, on the reverse strand, counting down.
TTCGAGGTAAGGGGTGTTATTTTCTTCAAAATGATATTATTTCTTCAATATCATTATGCCGAAATATTTGTTGGAAATTTTTATCAAATTTAGAACTTTTTCATGTCGGGGTTACTATTTATGAGTTACTATTCATGAGTTACTATTCATAAATTACTATTCACGAGTTACTATTCATGAGTTACTATTCACGAGTTACTATTCATGAGTACTATTCACGAAGCGTGAAGATGTTTTTTTGTGAAATTTCTATCTTTTGGTGTCTGAGTTACTATTCATGTATACTAAGACTATTCACGATACTGACACTATTCACGAATACGGACTATTCACTAAAAAATGAAATTTTTCTTTTTTGTCCAAAATATCTACTATGGATACTAGCTTTGATTGTATCCATGTTTTGATCATTCTTGAATTTTTCTCCACTCGATTACTTATGAAGTATTTTTGAACTTGGATTGTTTAAAATACTTAATCCTTAATATTTGTTCTTTTGTTTCACCGGATTCGCTTCCTTTAAAATATTTTCATCATCCTCGGTCTTAAATGATGATATTATCGAATATCTTTGGCCCGAAGGTAAAAGATGAATGATTTCTTAATGAATATCTTTGGCCCGTAGTGCAAAGATGAACAGGTGTTTAGATGAACATGACCAACTGATGAATATCTTTGGCCTGTGGTGCAAAGGTGAATATTTGATTCCAGATATATATTGATTGATGTTACAGGAATAAAATATCGATGATGAACTTTTAAATTCATATATATAAGATAGTAGTTTGCATTCTCTACTTAACTCTTCTAATGAATTGTTGTTTCACCGCAGCTTGTTGATTTAAAACTCATTGCCTATTGTATTCTATTAGATTTTTCTCTGTTGAAGACTAACGATAATTTGTTGTATATTATCTTAGTCATAATATTCTTTATCGGGCTAGTTGAGCTCACCCTTTTCCTTTTTGTTCCATTTTTCTTCTTAGGAGGCGAGAATGTAAATAGTACATGCAGCCTGGGGTATGGAATGATGGTTATAGAGAGAGTTGTTTAGTAGTCCTCACCATTTTTATAAAATAATGTATAAATAATTGTGATGAGGATTTATTTGGGTATGTATATTGTCTAGAAGACAATAATTGTATTTAAACTCACAAGATATATGTTGTCATTTTTGCACGACAAATGTATTAATAAAGTTGTAGTTATTTCGCATCCATGTATTTGGCGACTCAGAATGGGTTGGATGGAATGGACCTATTTTGGGGGCGTCACATCAATAGTACCCCGTGAATAATAACTCATGAATAGTAACTCGTGAATAGTAACTTGTGAATAGTAACTCGTGAATAGTACTCCGACACGAAAAGTACCCCAAATACCCGAGTGAATAATATTCAGGTGAATAGTAATTTAGGTGAATAGTAACCCGTGAATAGTAACTCGTGAATAGTAACTTGTGAATAGTACTCCGACACAAAAAGTGTCCCGAATACCCGATTGAACAATACTGAGTGACTTCTCACATAAGCATCAATAATCAATACCGTGTGCTACTATGCAACCACGCCAGACATTATACTTTACTACTTTACTACCGGGTAGTTCAACAAAGATTAACTGTAAAACTTCCGCCGTTATTTTCATAAAGTATTTTTGTCGCTTTCTCAATCCGACAATAATTCCGCTATGGGTCCACTAATGATTGTACCGTTGTACCGGATATTCCCTACAAAAGAATATTCCCACCAATCGAATATTATATAACAACTTGCGTACTTTGCAAAATTTATAAATATAACCAACAACTATAACATTATATCAAATCCATACCATAATATTAAAAAATATTTCGAGAAAATTAAATATTTATTCATAAAATCTGGGGTCTCACAATCTCCCCTCCTTATGGAATTTCGCCCTCAAAATTTATATACGCACACATGTCTTAGATGGTGAGGATACCTTGACTTCACTTCAAATTCTAACTCTTGAGGTATAACGTTTGAGCGTCGAATATAATCCTTCTTATCCAAGATGTTAACACGTATCTTTTCATACGTTAAATCTTCTGCTATCTCGTCCGGTTCTAAATTAATAATGTGGTTCGGGTCGTCCATATATTTACGTAACATTGATACGTTAAAAATGTTATGAACACGCGACATACTTGGTGGTAAAACGAGTCTATAGGCCACAATTCCTACTTCATCGAGGATTTCAAACGGACCAATTAAATCGAGGGTTGAGATTTCCTCTCTTCGTCGATTCTTGCTTCTAGAATAACGCTAGAATAACGCCCTCTTGAACCTTCTTCTTCACATTTATCACCCGTGTGTGTAGCTTGAGCGCTTTTATCGATTAAAGTCGATTCTACTCAGATATTCGTTATCTTCACTGGGTTCCTAGAGTCTTTAACTCTATCTTCATCATCATTTGTAAGTCGTATTTAAATGGGCCTTTGTGTTAACAATATCGCACTCAGTGAACGATACGATCTTCTACTCAACGCGTCATTACCAATGCCTCTTTCCCACGATGGTATTGAATGGTACGATTGTAATCTTCAATGACTTGAGCCAACTTCTTTGGCGCATGTTACGTTCATTTTAGTTGAAGAAATATTTGAGGGTTTTAGAAATGGGTTTTGTACTGGGGTCAATACAAAATTCGATTTCACGCTCTGGGGTTGAAGACTTGGGTAACACGTCACATTGATACCTATCAACTTGCCATCGTCATTCACAGCGTCGCCTACAGAAAGTCTGGCTTTAGTTCATTCCACACAAGGAAGTCAACAACGAAAGGACCGGGGCTCTTTACTTATGTCTTGATATGACCATGATTGACTTTAGTGATTTGGTTGCTTGAATTCGCATAACAGGTTGGTTAGGAATATGAAAACTAACAACCTGATGAAAAACATGATGAGTAGTTAACCAATCGATTCCTAAAATCACATCAAAGGCAAGTATTTTCAAAGAGATACGATCGACAGGTAACGTGAAAGTGTTGATTTGAATAAGATTTATAAATAGTGGAGGTAATGAAGGTTTCTCCCAACTGAGTTTCAACAGATAAATCAAAATCTAACTTCTCCGGAGTTAAATTCAAACATTGAATACAACTAGGTGAAATAAAAGAGTGAGTAGAACCGGTATCTAACACGGTATAGACTTCACAAGAGTTTATGACTAACATACCCGTGATAATTTTATTCAGGTTCCTTGTCACGAAAAAAACGTTCTCTCTTAAACTACCGGCTTTGACTTTTCTGGGACGGCCTTTGGTGCCTCCATCCTAGCTGAACTTGTCTTCGGTGAACGACAAAATTGGGCTAAGTGACCTTCTCTTCCACAATTATAACATGCTTTGGACCAGATCGCGCAGCTTTGACCGATGTGTCCCTCCCCTCCGCATTTGAAGTATATGATAGGTGGTCGTTCTCTTTCCTTAACAACGGGTGTTGGTGCTGACGTCTTTCTATCATTGTTGAATCTCCTCTTCTTGAAATGTCCATTCTTATTGTTTTGACCATGATTACCACCGAAGTGGTTACCATTTCTGGCATGTTGATTCCCTCTATGCTTATTGTCACCGCTTTGATGATCATTATCACCTAGATTATCATTTTGCTTACCGCTTCTCTTTTGGTCATGCGTTGACTCAAGTATCACGCCCACTAATCGAGCCCTATTTACAACATCCTAATACAAACACGCTTTATGAGAAATAAGATATTGGCGATCTCTAATTTCAAACCTCTTAAAAACATTCGCGTTATTCGCTCCTCATTATCGACCAAATGGGATGCAAACTGGGATAACTCAGAAAATGTAGCCTCGTATTGCGACACGGTCATATTATTTTGTTCCAACTTGATAAACTCCACCTCCTTCATGTGACAAATACTTTCGGAAAGTACTTGTCGTTGAATGTACTCTTGAACTTCTCCCAAGACATCTCTTGAGTCGCCAGTCGGGTACGCTTTTGATTCCCACCAGTGATCTGCCACTTCATGCAACATAAAGGTGGCAAAAGGAACCTTTTGCTCCTCGGAGCATCCCAAGAAATCAAATATCTTGGTGATCTACTTTAACCACGTCTTTGCCTTAAGTGGTTCTGGCTTTCCCAAAAACTCCGGTGGTCCCAGCTCCTTGAATTGCTTAGCGGTGACCAACCGTGGGTTGCCATTGTTTCTTCCTGCATTATGAAAAGGAGCCGTCTTCACTTTGATGTTGCATGAATTCTAAAAAAGCTCTTAAACGTATCGTTGCTCATCAATTGATCGATTGTTGTTGTTTACAGAGGATTATCGCCATCCTGTTGCACATTGTCCTGATTATTGATCTGTGGAGACTCAACGGTCTCCTGTGCTCCATTGCTATTCTCAACATTCTCGGATGCCATTTTCAAACACTGCCACAAAACAAGGGTTAATTGACATGCAACATATTATCACTATACTCTGACCGACCAATCACATACCATATAAACTTAGGTAGGTCATACTAGCGAAGGAATTCCCCGTCTCTCCCCTTCTAGTTCTAGTCTCACATCTTAGCCAGGGATCACATCCCTAAGCTTTGATACCAACTGTGACGCCCCCAAAATTAGGTATATGTCACCCATCTTGGGTCGCCACTTACATGGTACATAAATCCAAATACAACTTAATAATACAACTGTCGTGTATAATACAACAAAACATAAACTGTGAGTTTGAATACAAATATTATCTACTAGAGATTATCCAAACTCAATGGAGTCCTCATTACATTTATTATCACACTATTTCACAAAATAGTGAGGACTACTAATGCTCCATCTAGGACCATCACTCTGTTCCCCGACTCGTCCCAGCTATATTCTCATTTCCTGAAGAGAACATTGAAAGAAAGGGTGAGCTCAACTAGCCCAGTAAGAAATATTATGACTAAGATAATGCAGAATAAATTATCATTAGCCTTCAACAGTGTTAAACTGATAAAATATAACAAACATCAAGTTTAACTGCAGCGGAACAAGCAATCCATTAAAAGAGTCAAGTAGAGAATAAAATCTACTATCTTTTATGATTTAAAAGATTTTTCATCACTTTTATCGCTTGGACTCAGCTTAATAAATAATCCACATCATCGAATCACCCCTGCACTACGGCAAAGGATATTCTTTAGTATCACGACCACGAATTATCCATGCACTACGGCTAAAGATAATCATGTTTTCATTAACGGTCCTGATCATGCCATAAAACAATTCATCTTCGCACTACGGCCAAAGAGAATCCATAGCCATAATCATACCAAAAACTATCCATCAATGTACTACGGGCTAATAAGGACTTTTTCCACATCATTTGTAACATTACGGTTATGATTATACCGAATAATCCCTAGTCATAATCATACCAAGTCCATCTATGCACTACAGGCCACAGATGACTTTCAACATAATATAAACATGAGGATGATGACAATGACATAATATTCAATAAAACAAGTTCAAGAATTAATTTATCCAGAATCAATAACGCCCAAATTGTCAACATGATATCTTGCTTTGTGGAGTAAAATTCAAGAATGCTCGTAAGAATATTTCCATGAAAAGATATCGGATGAAGCGCAAAATATCAAGGATATTCCACTAATTTCATGGAGTATAGAAGTCAAAACTTTAACCAACCGAGTATAATAAAGAATGGAATAACAAAAGAAATCACCGTGCATGCGATAGAATCGCATGACATGTGTTATTCCAATGTAATAATAAATAACAGAATCGAGTCCAAATAGAAACGCATGCATATGATATATTCCAAATGTAATAATAATAAATACGGAACCGTGTCCGGCGTAAAACGCATGCATGTGATATTCCAATGTAATAATAAAGACGGAACCAGGTCCAAATAGAAACGCATGCATGTGAGGATATTCCAAATGTAATAATAAAGATTTTAACTGTGTCCCATGTAGAACGCATGCATGTGAGGATATTCCAAATGTAAATAATAAAGAATGGAATATTAGAAGAATTTCACCATGTATGCAGTACTTTGCATAGACATGTTATTCCAACATAATAATAAAGAATGGAATAACAGAAGTTCTCTTTATGAAGATGAAAGAAAGAAATAATATCCCATACCTTTGAAAGAAACTGGATATAGGAGTAGTGAGGTAGCAGGCTTCTCTTCTTCTATAGATTTTCTCTCTACAATTTCTCTCTATAATAATTGCTCTATAGCTTTAGTGAATTGGTGAGAAATGAAGGAAGAATGAGCTTCTATTTATAGGAAAATATAGTTTCGATAATTGCACATTTTGAGGCTCGAAAAATTACAGTACAATACCTCCAACTTTTATTTCATTTTTAATTTAGTCCTGCAAGTATTATCAAACTTGCACCAACTCCCCTAATAGTAAATAATGTGAATCAATAGTAAATCATGTGACTCAATAGTTCTAATCATGTGATAAAAATAATTACAGTATAACACCTCCATCTATACCTCCATTTTTAACTTAGTCATGCAAGTATTATCAATCTTGCACCAAATTATTATTCTGTCCAAATTATTTTTGATACATGGATATTATTCTTGAATTTTACTCCACAAAGCAGTATCATGTTGACAATTTGGACATTATTGAATTTTGGATAAATTAAGTTATAAATCTTTAAAAATTTATCCTTTGCTTTCTTTTAATTGAATTCTTATATCATTGTCATCATCCTCATACTTATATTGTGATGAAAGTCATCTTTGGCTTACGTGCATAAATGGACTGTTAATTGGTATGATTATGACCAGGGATAATTCGGTATGATCATGACCATTGATGATTACACGAATATTTTTGGCCGGTAGTGCAAGAATAATTTGTGGACGTGATACTAATGAATATCCTTGGCCCGTAGTGCAGGAATGATTCGATGATGTGATTTATTTATTAAGCTGAGTCCCACCGATAAAGTTAATGATAAACTTTTTAAATCATAGAAGATAGTAGATATCATGCTCTACTTGACTCTTCTAATGGATTGCTTGTTCACCGCAGCTAAACTTGTTGTCTATTATATTCTATCGCTTTAACATTGTTGAAGGCTAATGATAACTTATTCGCATTATCTTAGTCATAATATTTCTTATCGGGTTAGTTGAGCTCACCTTTTACTTCCATTGTTCTCTTCGTGAAATGAGAACGTGTTTTAACTAGTCGGGGAACGGGTGATGGTCCGAAATGGTGTTAAAGTAGTCTTCACTATTCTATAAAATAGTGTGACAATAAATGTAATGAGGACTCCATTTGAGTTTGGATATTGTCTAGAAGATAATATTCGTGTAAAAACTCTCAGCTCATGTTGTATAAATAAGTTTGTATTTGTATTCAGTACTATGTATTTGGCGACCCAAGATGGGTGATGTATACCAATTTTGGGGGCGTCACATTATAAGTATATCTCATCTAATTATTTATTATTTTTTGGTTTCATTTGTGTCATATTATTTAGGTTTCGCAGTACAAAAGCTTAAAGGTCATGTTCACATGGGAAATTTCTTTTCAAAAGATGTGATTTGGCGCTATGGAAAGGTAAAAGATAAATTGGAAATTTGAACAAAGCAAAAGAAAAAATGAACTTGAAGAATTTGTTATATTTTGTAGCACTAGATGTTCTAAGTTCGTCTCTTAAGTCTGAGAGAGTAATGGTATGCATGCCTTAAAGGCTGCTAGAAGAGAGAGGGAAAGAAGCAGCAGCAGCGAAGCACGGATGGAGCAACGACAGGAAAGCTCGAGATATGGTAAAGTGAGTTTGGTAAAGAGATGGAAGTGATATATTTGTAAAGTGAGTTTGGTAAAGAGAGGGAAGTGATATAGCATGGACTAAAGTTTTTTTTTTTAATTTCTCTGCTGATGTGGCGGAGCCAACTCACCCGGTCCCAACCCCGGTCACCAAATTCCCGTCGTCCTAAAATTATTGAAGGTGGATATATCACCAATGTACTACTGTTGGATATCATTAATATAAGGTTGATATATAAAGTGGATTTTGTCTTTTCTTTGCTGAATATATATTGCTTCCTTCCTTTTGGACTTTGGACAATTGATGGTTGGTGTGACGACCCCAAAATAGGTATACATCACCCATTCTTAGTCGCCAAATACATGGTATATAAATCAAATACAAACTTCTTTTATACAATACGACAACAACGTAGCTGAGAGTTTTTACACGAATATTGTCTCATAGACAATATTCAAACTCAAATGAAGTCCTCATTACATTTATTATTATGATAATCCGAGAATTTAGACAATTGAATAAAATCTTAAAAGATTGAATAGAGGTTAAATAATAGACCTAGATAGAAAATAAGTGAATGTATTTGACATTTTTGAGAATGAATTTTGTGAATTTAAAAACTTTTGGTGAAGGTTTACAGTGTTTAGAGTATTGGTGTATATGGTCATATATGTGTACAGTATGTGGTTAAGGGTTAAGGGTTGACCAGATAAATTATATCAGTCACAAACCCTAATAATATATTAAGAACCTCGACGTTCAGTTAGAAAATCCTATCGACTGATAAGAAACCCTAGCACCGGTTCTGGAAACCTTAGTTTTAGTTTCGGGAATCTGAAACCCTAATTCAAAATATTAAAACCCTAATTTGGGAGCTTGAAAATAAGTATAAGGTTTTTATGTTATTGATTTATATTTAATTAGGGATAGCCCTAATTGATTATTAGAAAACCCTAATTGTTCAACTAGAAACCCTAATGTACAATTATGGAACCTAAATGCTAAATTAGCAATTTTAATTAAGGAAATACTAACCTTAATTAGCAAGTATGAATGTGATTAGGAAATTTTAATGTAATTAGAAAATCCTAATTATAATTTAGAAATCTTAATTTTCTATTTTTAAAACTTAATTAGAAAAGCCTAGAATATATATTTATGTACCCTAAGGGTTGTGACAAGTTACCAAGTTGCCATTAGCTTTACAAGTCAAATGACCAAACTACCCTTTTGAATATTTTAATGAGGTGGAGTGTAGATCTAACCCTACTTGTGGTTGGTGACCAACCCTAAGCTAGCCATGTGGTCTAGTAATCAACTTTAATCAGCCAACAACTGATCACATGATTAGCCATAGGCATTTCATCATTTTATATATAGATCAAAGAGAGAGAAAGTCACCAAACTAAGCTCGTTTGCATCCTTACACTCAACCAAACTTTTCTCTCTACTTAGCCACGAAAATATTAAGTGAATCAGTCACTAGTGTGATCATTAGCAAGCCAGGAACAGATCACAAAGATTAGATTCAAGATCAAAGCACGAATGAGGTATAAACCCTAAATTTTGTAAATCGTGTGATTTTATGTTAGTTGTTGTTTAGATTGGTACTAGACGGTGTCATTTAGTGATCTGGGTTGCTAGATCCCAGATCCATAACATCTAGATGCTCAAAATTAAAGATTTCAAAAATCTGGAAAACTGAAAAAGTGTGGTCTGACAACCGAATGTTAGACCCCATAGATCTTTACCTGTTTATAGTTTTGGTTGTTTAAATGTTTATACTTGTATTATGTTGTAAGGTCTTTGATCTGGAACTTGAATCAAGCCCAGATCATGTATAGATTAAAAGTTATTAACGGTTAAAGCACGTTGACCTAAAGACGAATCTCGAAATCAGCAAACCTAGAAATCCGTAATTTCGACAACGCTTTTGCAGCCAACGATCTTCTTCATTGTTAAGTTGTTTGACCATGTTGTTGTTATATACTTGTAGACTGACATGAGTACTACATATACATGCCTCTAGATTACCCAAATATTGAACAGAATCGAATTTAATGGTGGTCAAACTTGGGTTGACCAAACTGCTCAAAAACATTTCTGAGAAACCCAGAAATGTTCAAGAACAGTTTTCTTGACTACTTTGACCGGCCCAAATCTTAAATAGGTTATGTTGTTAAGTTGATATTATGCTATATAATGGTTCCTTGACATCTAGACTACATGATTAAACCTTTATATCCTACAACCTGAGCCGAGAACTTAAAGATTTAAGGGCTCAAAGTATGACTTTCAAGAATCGTTCTTCATTTCGAAAACCTGTAAATGAAGAACAGCTCTGACATCATTTTCTGTAGCTTAGATCTTGCTAATATGAAGTATGTTGGGCATGAAATTTATTTAGGGTTGTAGTACTACATTAGTACTACAACATTTACACAAGTACAAGCCCAAAAACTTAATGGATCAATGATCTATACTTGGTTAAAGTAGGCACCCTGTTAACTGGGTTTGAATGTCTGAGTTTGGTGAAGAACACCTATAGCGACGGTTCTGTCGCTATAGGGCCCTTTAGTGATAGTTTAATTAGAAAAATAATTATTTTATTTATTAAATAGAAAAAAATGCCTTTTAATTATTAAAAATACTAAATAAATTTCTAAAAATTATTTTAAAGCCTGAAAATTTGTTTTTAATTATTCTGACTATATTTCATAAATATTTAATATTTTTGGAATAATAATGGTATTTAATTTATTTAATTATAATATTAAATAAATTATTTAAAAATGATTTTAATACTTGTAAAAATCATTTAAAATTATATTATGGTATAAGAAAATATTTTAAGTTATTTTTAATGACTTTTAATATTTTGTGATGAATTTCATTAATAAATCAATATCAATGGTAATTAATTTATTTAATAAATGTATTAAATAAATTATGAAAAAATAGAACTAATGATTTAAAAATCATATAAAAATTATTTAAGTGGTATAAAGATATTTTAAGTTATAAAATATAACTTTTGATATTTTGTTATGAAAAATATTAATATTTTAATATTAATAACATATAATTAATAATGGTTTTAATTAATTTAAAATCATTCAATGGTAATAATAAAGTATTAAAAAATACTTTGAGATATTATAAATATATTATAATATTATGTTAAGGATTTCAATAATATTTAATATTAAATAAATATTAATGATAAAGGAATTATGTGGTATTTAAATCATATATGTGACGCCTCCAAAATAGGTATACATCACCCATTCTGAGTCGCCAAATACATGGTATAGAAACAACTACAACTTTATTAATACAATTGTCGTGCAAAATACGACAACACATAAAGTGTGAGTTTAAATACAAATATTGTCTTCTAGACAATATCCACACTCAAATAAGTTCTCATTACAATTATTGATACATTATTTTACAAAATAGTGAGGACTGCTAAACAACTGTCTAGAACCATTATTCCACACCCCGACTACTTCCCGCTATATTCTCGCTTTCTGAGAAGAAAAATAGAACAAAAAGGAAAAGAGTGAGCTCAACTAGCTCAGTAAAGAACATTATGACTAAGATAATATAGAACAAATTATCGTTAGTCCTCAACAGGGAAAAATATGATAAAATATAATAGACAACAAGTTTTAGATCAATATTTACAGCGGAAATAACAATTCATTGGAAGAGTTAAGTAGAGAATGAAATCTACTATCTTCTATGATTTTAAAGTCCATCATAATTATTTTTTCCCTGTAACATCATCAAATATTCATCTTTTCACTACAGGCCAAAGATATTTATCAGTTGGTCATGTTGATCTCAACACCAGATCATCTTTGCACTACAGGCCAAAGATATTCATCAGAAAATCATTCATCTTTGCACTACAGGCCAAAAATATTCAGTAACATCATCATTTAGGACTGAGGATGATGAAAAATATTTTTAAAGAAATGAATCCAGTGAAATAAAAGGACAAAGATTAGGGATTCGTACTTTAAACAATTCAAGTTCAAGAATACTTCATAACAAACCATAGTGAAGTAAAATTCAAGAATGAAGATCAAAACACGGATACAATCAAAGATAGTACCCATAATAGACAACTTGGACAAAGAACGAAATTTTAATTTTTCTGTGAATAGTGTCGTATACGTGAATAGTAATCCCGACATAAAAACACAAGAATTTCACAAGAAAAATCTTACCAATATTCTGGCATAATGATATTGAAAGAAATAATATCATTTATAAAAAAAATAACATCCCTTACCTCGAAAGAATAGTACTTCTGGCTGGAATATGAAATATAACGCTGAAAGGAATTTGCACCGTATAGCAACACTCAAAGTATCAAAATACTCACAAAAATATGCTCGATAATATAGAGAGAGAAAACTTCAGTTTCTGGTGTGTTTTTCAATTCTAACATAAGCACCATATTTATAGGAAAATACTTAGAACACCAAAGCAAAAAATTTAATTAAATAATAATATATTTTTCTTAAATTTCTTACGCACACTTCTTTGGCCAAAACATCAGCCACACACCTCACCAAAAATCACAAAAACGTTTTTCTTATTAAAATCATTTAAAACTCCAAAAATTAATTATTCCGGAACTTCAATAATTCATAATAAATAGCCATTTTATCAAAAAAATTCGAATCTTATGTCCATTCCATAGAAAATTCAATTCTCTACAACTTTGTAAGTTTAAGTTTTTTCAAATTCCAAACAAAAATTGACCGAAATCCACATATGGACGATTTAGCAGGTTATAATTAAATTTCAGTCAAAAAATAGGGTACACCAACACACAAAACATGTGTTAAATATTTTTTGTAACAAAAATACCCTTCCTCCTCATTTATTCATATATCACACATTCATTATAAAATATCACCATTATTATATTATTATAATATAATAATATATTTAAATAAATTATTTTATCAGAAAAAATAAAATATCAATTTTCAACAATTGTCACTTTAAAAAATTTCTCCATCTATATCCACATATAATGAATATTTTTCTTATCATATAAATCAATAATTAATTATTCACAAATAATATCAAAGGATCACAATACTGACAACCAAGCTATTCCCAGGAAAGAGGGCGCCTTCCGGTGGCGCGCAATTAAATAACCTCTTCTAGACAGAACTTTCTAGATATTGCCAATAATGTTATCTAATAATATTATTAAAATAATATGAATTATTGATCTGATAATGAGAAATACTGTGTAGTGACAATTATTGAAACAACAATAATATAAAATATCAACGTAGCAATTATTGAATCAATAAAATAAAATATTTAACAGTAATTACAATAACAATTATTGAGTAGTGCCTTCTTACGTAAGAATCAATAATTGGTGCAATACTGGTAAATCGCTTCTTTATGCAATGGCGTATTCATCGTGTTTTAACCACCGTGTATTTTCAACAAATTAATTAACGATAACAACTACTGTACATATTTATAAAAACTCATACTTGTCATTTTCTTCATCCAATCACTTTCTGTTATGGGGTCCACAAAAGGCTGCGCCGTCGTACGAATATTCCCCGACAACAAGAATATTTCACGACCAAACGAATATTCCCTGAGAAAAATGAATATTTTATAACCACTTGCTTATTTAAAATATTTGTGCATTTTACCCATAACTAACCACATTAATCAAATCAACCTTTACTATTTCAAAATAATAAATAAAGGAAATTTCATTTTATTCATAAAAGTTGGGGTCTTACAACCTCCCCTCCTTATGAAATTTCGTCCTCGAAATTGATGTACGTACCTGGTTGATGAGTGCATATTATTCATTTATTTTGATTCCATTATATTTAGTTTTATTGCATGTTTCATGGGTATATGAGCTTATTAAGGTATTTAATGATTTCAGGAAGAATTGGAGCTGAAATGAGGAAAAAGAGAAAATTGCAGAATTTTTAGCATTAAGTTGGATGCATGTTCTTAGCTTGGGACTTGAATTTTATTGTAGAGCTCTTCTTTAGCTTTCCGGAACATCTTGAATCGTCCCAATCGGAGTTCATATGAAAAAGTTATGATATTTTTACTAAACGAACGTTGAACCTCAAAGTTTGGAAGTTGTAATTTACACAGCAGTCACTTGGAGGCCGATTTCGACCTTGATTCAGAGCGATTCTGTCGATTCTTAAAGAATGAAAGTTGTAGATCTCGTCGATATCTTCGTTTTGATAGGTAGCAGGCCCCGTAACTCCTCCTAGATCAAAAGTTATGCTCGTTTTACCAAAGGACGTCGCAGCAGAAAATGAAAATTCACCCCAGCGAATTTGAGCGGGAAAAATCAAGAAATCTTGGATTTTTGGAAAGTTTCTAAATGCAGATTTTGGTAGACTTCTACATGGAATTGGATTGATATTTGTATTAGCTTTAGGATTTCCTTTAGACTAAGATTTATTTCCAAATTGAATTCTATTTCTTTATGGAAACTAGTTATGATTTGTAAATCCGTTTAGGATTTGGATTTCTACATCCTATAGGATTTAGGACTTTGTCTAGCACTATAAATAGAGGATGAGGGTCAAGGTTTTATTCATTCAATATTCAACATTCAAGTATCCTCTATTGGAGTGAAGGCTCAAGAGCATGTCAGCTAGTTCTTTTTATTCGGTTCTAAAGGAGGTGAATCCTTGTTACAAGTAATTAATTAATTGAGTATTATTATTTATTCCTTCTTGTGTGAAATTTCTTCGATAATCTGCTTTCATTGATTGCATGCTAATTGATCTAATTAATTTAATATGGCCAATTGAGTTAATTTGATCATTATCATATCTTTAGATTAAGATTGGTATTACGTGTAATTGATATCTCTCTTCATCACAAGTAGCAACTTGGTAATAATAATTGTGGACAAACTTTTGTTTATTGCTAAGATTATTAGAAAACAAGTTAAATAAATCGAGCTTATGTGTTTGTTGCTTGGATTAGCCTAATTTTCTATTTCTTAATGCTTCTATCATATTAAATTTAGAGAGCTTATTCTAGGTTATATGCTAGTTAGAATCGTGTGGAGAGCTTGTTTACATACAAGTGATAATCTAAGGAGAATTTCGGATAAGCAGAGCTTATTGTTATCTAGGGCTAATAATTTCATTGAAGGAAAAATAATAATTACTTGATTAATTGATTGTTGTACTTGGTGAAACCGAATCACAGAATCAAGTTTTACATATTTGGTTAATTTTATCGTTAATTCTTGTTCTCTTAGTTTAAAAATAATTTTCAAAACCCCCATCTTTATTTTCTCATTAAAATAGTAGAATAATTCTAAAACAACTTTACTCTCTGTGGGGATCGATCCTTACTTGCTTCTTGTGCTAATTATTGTAAATTGTGGAGTGAAAGTGAGGTTAATTTAGGAGTGTCAACGATGACTCCCAAATTTTAAGCCAGATTCTTATCGGGAGTAATTTGGCGTTTTGTTTTTATTCTATTATTTGTTTTGTTTTTGTTTTATGACTCGATCTTCTCAAAGCTACTATATTAGATTTTGATCCGTAGATTGAGAAAAGCTGCAAGGAGGCTAGAGAAGGAAAAACTTAAAGTTCAACAGATCTTTCCTGCGTATATAGATTTAGGCTTCTCGCATCATCACCGTGCCTCAACTTAGCTTTGGAATTATTATCCAACTAATCCGACAAAGAAGAAGAGATGGCGATTCCAAACAACAATAGAACTCTCGGGGAGTTGGCAACTCTTAATTTAAATCAACAACCTCTCGTGCATTGAATATCATAATTTAGATCTTTGATTTGAACTTAAATCGGACTAATCCATTTATCGCTTACTTTTCGTGGTCTTCTGGTGAAGACCCCTACAAACATCTGAAGGAATTTCATGTGGTGTGCTCTACTATGAAACCAAACGGAATCACCGAAGAACAAATCAAGCTGAGAGCATTCCCATTCTCCCTAGCAGATTTGGCAAAAGGATTGGTTGTACTACCTACCCTCGTGTTCAATACGATCTTGAATGACATGAAGCGGCTATTCTTGGAGAGATACTTTCCAAATCAAGAGTAGCCAACATAAGGAAGGAGATCTGTGGGATTAGACAATTCGGTGGGGGAGACATTATACGAGTATTGGGAAAGATTCAAAAACTTTGTTCCAAATTGTCCACCGCATCAAATAGATGAACAACACCGATCCAATGTTTCTACTGAAGGGTTGGTACCGATGGATGAAAGCATGATCGATGCAAATAAGCGGAGGAGCACTATTTGACAAGACCCCAGAGGCGGCAAAGGAATTTAATTGCAAACATGGCAAAGAACTCACAACAATATGGCACTAGAACAAATCATGCACCAAGAAGGGTAAAGCGAGGTAAGCACTTGTGATTATGGTCAACAAATTTCTGAATTAACTGCTATGGTTAGACAATTAGCTACAGGTCAATTGCCAATTGCAAAGGTTTATGGAATATGTCTACAACCAAATCACAATACAGATGAATGCCCAACATTACAAGATGACGAGGTCACATGCAACAAGCTAATACAATGGGAAATTATCACCACCACCTCCGTAAAAAGTATGATCCGTACTCAAACACATATAACCCGTGATGGAGGATCATCCAAGTCTCGAAAGCATGGGAGCAAGCAAGCGGCACCACCTGCATTTCCACCTAGGCAGCAGGGCTTCCAACCAGCCCAACCTCAATATCAACCGAAGCAAGTAGTCCATGCACCTACTGGAACATCATTGGAGGATATGTTCAAAGCATTCATGGGATAGACACAACAGTTCATGAATCGAACCACGGCTAGCCCAAAGAAGAGACAAAAACTTGGTTCAAGATTTGAGGAACCAAGTAGGACAACCGGCTACAATCGTGGGGATATTGGAATCTAGAGGCTCGGAAAATTACCATCTCAAACAAAGAGTCAACCCAAGGGAGAATGCAAGTGCCATAACTTTACTTGGAATGGAACACGCTTGGATACACCACCAGAATTCCCAGTAGAGTTCAAGAAGGAAGCGAATAAGGAGGAAATGTAAAAAATCCA
Organism: Panax ginseng; assembly: GCA_020205605.1. Lineage (NCBI taxonomy): Eukaryota > Viridiplantae > Streptophyta > Magnoliopsida > Apiales > Araliaceae > Panax > Panax ginseng. The sequence continues at coordinate 129,291,164 of CM035136.1, read as the reverse complement.
GGTAAAACCTAAACCTCCTAATCACTTAAAAACATTCCTCTTCCTTTCCTTCCGTAATTTCTAAAACTTCAAAGAACGATGAAAAAGAAAAAGAAATTTTGGAAACTTTTAGAAAAGTAGAAGTGAACATCCCTCTTCTTGATGCAATTAAACAAGTACCACGGATATGCTAAATTTTTAAAAGAATTATGCACTAATAAAAGAAAATTGCAAAATGATGAAAGAGTCACAGTTGGATAAAATGTATCTCGCTTATTCTTCAAAGAAAAATGCCTCCTAAATGTAAAGATCCAGGAATGTTCACAATCCCATGCAAAATAGGAAACACCAGATTTGAAAAAGCCATGCTAGATTTAGGAGCTTCAATTAATGTTATGCCTTTATCCTGCTTATGCTTCCTTAAATCTAGGCCCTTTAAAAAATAATCGTGTGATTATCCAATTGGCGGATCGTACTTAACACCTACCCCCGAGGGGTAATTGAAGATGTCTTAGTGCAGGTGAACGAACTAATCTTTCCTGCAGATTTTTACATTGTGGATATGGAAGATGATACATCACCAAATCCTTCCCACATCTTGTTAGGAAGACCTTTCCTGAAAACAGAGAGAACCATGATTGATGTACATAATGGGACCTTGACTATGGAGTTTGATGGCGAGAAAATTCAGTTTAACATCTATGATGCCATGAGGTACCCTAGTGATATAGGACAGGTTTTTGTTATCGATGTGAGAGACTCCTTGGTGCATAGAGCTTTTGAACAACTACATAGGGACAATTTGGAAATTGCAATCAACAACAACAGTACATGGACGAGGGAATAAGAGATTGCATGAAACCAGAAATTGAAAGAGAATGTAGTCGCATTACATTCATTGCCAAAATTTTCAAATAAGTCAACTCGGTATATTCTATTCAATTTCTGTTTCTCATCAAAAGTTATTACCTTACATTGTACAAGCCCCAACTCTAGAATTGAAACAATTACCTCATTTGAAATATGCATATTTGGGGACTAATGACACTTTGCTCGTAATTATTTCTAGTAATCTAACCAAGGTGCAGGAAGAAAAATTGATGAGAGTCCTAAGGGACCATGTTACGCTTTTGGTTGGACAATAGCGGATATCAAGGGTATTAGTCCCGCATGTGCATGCATCGGATATTGTTAGAGGATGGAGCTAAGCTTACAAGAGATGCAAGTGAGGAGATTGAATCCACCCATGATGGAGGTGGTGAAAAAAGAAGTGCTCAAACCGCCGATGCTTGGGATCATCTATCCCATCTCCGATAGTCAATGGGTGAGTCCAAAGGCAGTAGTCCCAAAGAAATCCTAATCACCGCCGCCAAGAACGATGATAATGAGTTGGTGCCCACACGAATGCAAACAGGGTGGAGAGTGTGTATAGATTATAGAAAATTAAATGCTATAACAAGAAAAGATCACTTTCCTCTTCCTTTTATTGATCAAATGTTGGAGAGATTAGCTAGGCACACTTATTATTGTTTTCTAGATGGTTTTTCGAGATATAACCAGATTGTGATTGCACTCCGAGGACCAAGAGAAGACCACATTCACATGTCCCTTTGGTACTTTTGCCTATCGACGGATGTCTTTTGGATCGTGTAATGCCCCAGGTACTTTTCAACGATGCATGGTAAGCATTTTTCGGATCTTTTAGAAGAATGCATCGAGGTTTTTATGGATGATTTCACAATTCATGGAGATTCTTTGGATGCATGCTTAGATAATTTAAATCGTGTTCTAGATAGATGCATGGAAACTAATCTTGTTTTAAATTGGGAAAAATGTCATTTCATGGTAGAAACAGGGAATAGTACTTGGTCATGTCAGGTCATCTAAAGGTCTTGAAGTTGATAAAGCTAAGATAGATGTTATATCTCGCTTTGCCTTACCCCGTCAACGTCAAGGAGATTCGCTCTTTTTCTTGGTCATGCAGATTTTATCAAGATTTATCAAGGACTTCTCAAGATGGCATTACCCTTATGTAAGTTCTTTGCAAAAGATGTGGACTTTCAGGTTTGATGATGAATGCAAGGAGGCGTTTGATACTTTAAAGAAATTATTAACTTCGCTCTCCGTCATTCAACCGCCAAATTGGAAGTTGCCATTTGAGATCATGTGTGACGCAAAGCAACTATGCAATGAGGTGCTTTTTTTTGGGACAAAGGATTGACAAAGCCGTTCATGCCATCTACTATGCTTCTAGGACTTTGAATGAGGCTTAGATAAACTATTCCACAACCTGAAAAGAACTTTTATCCGTGGTTTTTGCTTTAGATAAATTTCGATCTTATTTGCTTGGTACTAAAGTTATAGTTTATACTGACCATGCTGCTCTCAGGTATTTGCTCACTAAGAAAGATTCTAAACCAAGGATTATTCGATGGATTCTGCTACTACAAGAATTCGACTTAGAGATCAAGGATAAGAAAGGTGCAGACAACTTAGTAGCGGATCACTTGGGTAGGTTATTGAGAGATGAGGAGGAGCTACCGTTACATGATTCGTTCCCGGATGAGCAGTTACTTTCCATCCATGCTGAGATTCCTTAGTATGCAGATTTGGTAAATTATTTGGTAGGTGCACATTTTCCTAAAGAATTTTCCAAACCCCAAAAGGAAAAGTTAAAAAGTGATGCTAGACACTATGTTTGGGATGATCCATATTTATGGAAATTTTGTCTTTGACCCAGGATAGTTAGGCGGTGTGTACCTAACGTTGAATTTCAACCTATTCTTTCTTTTTGTCATTCTCATGCTTGTGGAGGACATTTTGGTCCAAAAAGAACTGCTAATAAAGTTTTGGAAAGTGGTTTTATTGGCCATCGCTTTTTAAAGATTCATATCAATTTTGTAAAACATGTGTTAATTGCCAAAGGATTCGGGAATATTTCTCAACGAAATCAAATGCCCCAAACTCCTATATTAGTTGTTGAAATTTTTGATGTTTGGGGTATAGATTTTATGGGACCTTTTCCTTCATCTTTTGGGAATTTATATATTCTTTTGGCTGTTGATTATGTCTCAAAATGGGTGGAAGCTAAATCCACTAGGATAGATTTATTCTAAAGTTGTTGCAGATTTTGTTAGGACTAACATATTTGTCGTGTTTGGAACACCACGAGCCATCATTAGTGATCATGAACCCACTTTTTGCAATGAGGTGTTAGCGGCTTTGTTCAAGAAATACAATGTTCTGCACAAGGTTTCTACATCCTACCATCCGCAGAGTAATGGTCAAGCTGAGGTGTCTAACCGAGAGATAAAATCCATTTTGGAGAAGGTAGTCAACCCGAAAGCGAAAAAGATTGGAGTCCGAGATTAGATGATGCAATTTGGGCCTATAGAATCTGCGTCAAAAAACACCTATTGGGATGTCACCATACAGATTGTGTTTGAAAAATCATGCCACTTACCCGCTGAATTGGAGCATAGGGCTTTTTGGGCAATCAAGCGGTCTGACATGAGTTTGGAGGCAAATGGAGTACACAGAAATTGCGATTACAAGAGTTAGAAGAATTGAGATATGAAGCCTATGAAAGTTCAAAGATTTACAAGGAAAAGACCAAAGCTTTTCATGATAAGCAGATTGTCGGAAAAACCCTTTCTTGTGGGACAAAAAGTTTTGCTATATCATTCTCGGCTTAAGTTATTTCCGTAAATTAAGATCTAGATGGGTTGGTCCTTTTGTTATCATTAATGTGTTTCCTCATGGTGCAGTTGAGATTCAAAGCCCGAGCACAAACAAGATCTTTAAGGTGAATGGACATAAATTAAAGCCTTTCTATGAGGGGCATCAGGTGGAAAATATTGAGATGGTGGAGCTAGACGATCCGATATATGAAAGCTGAGAAGAGAGGCATGACGTCGAGCCAAAGACATTAAACACGGGCAGCTACTTGGGAGGCAACTCAAGATCTCGAGATTTGATTTTTCTATCCCTTTATTTTTTATTTTTAATTTTTTTGTTTTTATTGCATGTTTGCTAGTAGTATTTTCTTCTTTGCATGATTTTCTTACATTGGGGACAATGTAAGGTTTGAGTGTGGGGGGAAGATTTAGGTTTTATTTTATGTAGGAATAATAATCCAATTTTGATGGAAAGTTGATAAAAAAAAAAAAAAAACTAAAAACTTGGGTTCCATGGTTCTATTTGCTTATGTGTTCAAGGTTAAAGTCAAAGATTGAAAATTAATGTTAAAATTCGAGAATCTGTTGATGCTTAATTTGTTAATGAATGATGACAACTAAGCCATGATCCATAGTAATTGATTTGAATTGAATTTGTGATACATGAGTACTTGAATATGAGAAAGCATGTTTATTTGGCTAAGTTATTTGTGGAGTTGTATATGTGCAATCGATTTCACGACTTAAGAACTGTTTAACTTGCTTATGTTGTTACAGAACCATGTGAAATAATGATGAATGAAAAAAAAAAAAAAAAAAAAAAAAATTAAAAATATGCTTCAATGTCTATCAGGCGCGAAATAACTGGTATCTAAGCCTCTGGAAGCACATCGGTATTCACGCTGAAAAGTGCGATGGATAAAAGCAGCTTGACTAGTCGACTTTTGTGGCCTTTGTTACTTGAATAAGTAAGCCCGTAGGGGTGTCTCTACACCTAGCGCCCTAAGATCATCTGGTTTGGGAGTCGTTGGTGGAAAGTTCGCTAATGGGTAACTCTGAAAAGCCTAAGAAAAGGAGACATTGCACATGTCAAGAAAAAAAAAAAGAGAAAAGAAATACGAAAAAAAAAGAAGAAGCATGAAAATACATTCATCTGTGCTAAAAAGAAGGTTCTATGAAAAAATTAAAAAGCGAGAAAAATTTGTTCTTGGTTATGAGTCAGTGTGCATGGTTTTTGCTCCATGGTAACTAAGTTGAGTAAGTATGATGATTTTGGGAAAGTTACTTATGTGGCTACAATTTGATTTAATGAAATTCATTGGTGAAATGGTAAAGTTGGTAATTGTGAGTTAATTGATAAGGCGTTGATTAGATTTCTGCAAATTTAGTGTTGATAGTCATTATTTGTATCTTGAAATCTTTTGACACTATGGTTGAATAGAATTTTTTTTGGAAATCAAACTTTTGGTTTACACGAGGACGTGTAAAAGGCTAAGTGTGGGGGAATTTGATGAGTGCATATTATTCATTTATTTTGATTCCATTATATTTAGTTTTATTGCATGTTTCATGGGTATATGAGCTTATTAAGGTATTTAATGATTTCAGGAAGAATTGGAGCTGAAATGAGGAAAAGAGAAAATTACGAATTTTTAGCATTAAGTTGGATGCATGTTCTTAGCTTGGGACTTGAATTTTATTGTAGAGCTCTTCTTTAGCTTTCCGGAACATCTTCGTCCCAATCGGAGTTCATATGAAAAGTTATGATATTTTTACTAAACGAACGTTGAACCTCAAAGTTTGGAAGTTGTAATTTACACAAGAGTCACTTGGAGGCCGATTTCGACCTTGATTCAGAGCGATTCTGTCGATTCTTAAAGAATGAAAGTTGTAGATCTCGTCGATATCTTCGTTTTGATAGGTAGCAGGCCCCGTAACTCCTCCTAGATCAAAAGTTATGCTCGTTTTACCAAAGGACGTCAGAAGAGAAAATGAAAATTCACCCCAGCCGAATTTGAGCGGGAAAAATCAAGAAATCTTGGATTTTGGAAAGTTTCTAAATGCGATTTTGGTAGACTTCTACATGGAATTGGATTGATATTTGTATTAGCTTTAGGATTTCCTTTAGACTAAGATTTATTTCCAAATTGAATTCTATTTCTTTATGGAAACTAGTTATGATTTGTAAATCCGTTTAGGATTTGGATTTCTACATCCTATAGGATTTAGGACTTTGTCTAGCACTATAAATAGAGGATGAGGGTCAAGGTTTTATTCATTCAATATTCAACATTCAAGTATCCTCTATTGGAGTGAAGGCTCAAGAGCATGTCGTTTAGTTCTTTTTATTCATTTCTAAAGGGAGGTGAATCCTTGTTACAAGTAATTAATTAATTGAGTATTATTATTTATTCCTTCTTGTGTGAAATTTCTTCCGATAACTGTTTTCATTGATTGCATGCTAATTGATCTAATTAATTTAATATGGCCAATTGAGTTAATTTGATCATTATCATATCTTAGATTAAGATTGGTATTACGTGTAATTGATATCTCTCTCATCACAAGTAGCAACTTGGTAATAATAATTGTGGACAAACTTTTGTTTATTGCTAAGATTATTAGAAAACAAGTTAAATAAATCGAGCTTATGTGTTTGTTGCTTGGATTAGCCTAATTTTCTATTTCTTAATGCTTCATCATATTAAATTTAGAGAGCTTATTCTAGGTTATATGCTAGTTAGAATCGTGGAGAGCTTGTTTCATATACGGTGATAATCTAAGGAGAATTTCTGGATAGCGAGCTTATTGTTATCTAGGGCTAATAATTTCATTGAAGGAAAATAATAATTACTTGATTAATTGATTGTTGTACTTGGTGAAACCGAACTGCAGAATCAAGTTTTACATATTTGGTTAATTTTATCGTTAATTCTTGTTCTCTTAGTTTAAAAATAATTTTCAAAACCCCCATCTTTATTTTCAGTTAAAATAGTAGAATAATTCTTAAACAACTTTACTCTCTGTGGGATCGATCCTTACTTGCTACTGTGCTAATTATTGTAAATTGTGGAGTGAAAGTGAGGTTAATTTAGGAGTGTCAACGACAGCTCCCACTGGTGTTTCGAAAAGGTGAGGATACCTCGCTTTTATTTCTGTTTCCAACTCCTTGGTCATTTCCTCAATAGCATGGTTTCTCCACAAAACTTTGACTTGTGGTATAACCTTTGTGCGTAGGACATGCTTCTTCCTATCTAAGATCTTGACAGGTACCTCCTCGTACGTTAAGTCTTCGGCTACCTCGTCTGGTTCTAACTCAATAATATGGTTCGGGTATTTCACATATTTACGAAGTACAGATATGTGAAAAACATTATGAACACGAGATATGCTTGGAGGTAACGCGAGTCTATAGGCCACATTTCTTACTCGGTCAAGAATATGAAATGGACCAATAAATCATGGATTGAGCTTTCTTCTCTTCCCGAATCTTGTAACTCCTTCCATGGAGCAACACGTAACAATACATGATCCCCAATACCAAATTCCACATCCTTTCGATGAAGATCCACATAACTTTTTTGTCAATCATGTGCCGTTTGTATATGTTGTCGGATCATTTGGATCTTTTCTGTACGTAGTTATACGTACCAACTCTGGGCCCAACAATGTTACTTCACCCACCTCATCCCAACATACTGGAGAGCGACACTTTCATCCATACAATGCTTTAAATGGAGCCACACCTATACTTGTCTGATAACTGTTGTTGTAGGAAAATTCCACCAATGGCAAGTACTTATCCCAACTCCCTTTGAAGTCTAGGACACAGAGTCTTAATAGATCTTCAAGAGTTTGAATAGTCCTCTCTGATTGTCCGTTCGTTTGAGGATGGTATGCCGAACTGAATCGTAAATCCGTGCCCATAGCTTTCTGCAAGCTAACCCAAAATCGTGAAGTGAATCTTGGGTCACGATCCGAAACTATGGATACTGGTATGCCATGCTACCTCACTATCTCATTCACGTACATACTATCAAGACGTTCAAGGGAATAAGTTTCTCGTATAGGTAAGAAATGAGCAGACTTGGTTAATCTATCAAAAATAATCCAAATCGCATCTATGCCTTGAGAAACCTTGGGAAGACCCATAACAAAATCCATGGTAACGTGTTCCCACTTCCATTTCAAAATCTCAAGTGGTTGCAATGGACCCTTCGACACTTGATGCTCCGCCTTTACACGTTGACAAGTTAAACACCTCGAGATAAACTTCACGATCTCTCTCTTCATATTGTTCCACCAAAATGTATGTCGAATATCACGATACATTTTGGTGCTTCCAGGATGGATTGTAAATGGTGTATTATGTGCCTCCATCATGATCTTGTACTTCAAATCAGAATCGTTAGGAACACAAAGTCTGGAGTTGACATGAAATATTCCTTCTTCATTGATTCTTGCTTCTAAGATAACACCTTCTTGTACTCTCTTCTTCATACGCATCAGCTCCGGGTCTGTGGCTTGAGCAACTTTAACTTTATCGATTAAAGTTGGTTCTATTCGTATACTTGACATCATCATATGAGTCCCCGGAGTCTTGAACTCTATCTTCATCTTTTGTAAATCACACAAAATGGGACTTTTTGTGTTGTGAAATCCGCACTCGTTCCTCAAAGATATAATCTTCTACTCAACGCGTCGCCTACCGTTAAACTTTTCCGGATGGTATTGAATGGTATGGTCATAATATTTCAACAGTTCAAGCCAACATCGTTGTCACATGTTAAGTTCCTTTTGGGTAAAGAAATATTTGAGTCTTTTATGATCTGAATATATCTCCACTTTCTCCCCATATAGGTAGTGTCTCCAGATCTTTAGCGTGAAAATGACTACTGCCAACTCTAGATCATGAGTAGGAAAATTCCTCTCATATTCTTTAAGTTGTCGCGAGGCATAGGCTATGATTTTCCCATGTTGCATGAGAACACATCCTAACCCTTTGCCTGAAGCATCGCTGTAGATGACAAATCCCTCCGAACTAGACGGTATTGTCAGAACATGTGCCAAAATGAGTCTCCTCTTGAGCTCTTGGAAACTCTTCTCGTATTTCTCGTTCCATACGAATTTTGTATCCTTCTGAGTCTGCTGAGTTAACAGAGTAGCGATTCGAGAAAATCCTTCCACGAATCTCCGATAATAACCAGCTAAGCCCAGGAAGCTACGTACTTCGGTCACCGCGACTTCGGTTTCTCCCAACTTTGTATTGCTTTAATCTTCGCCGGGTCAACAGATACTCAATGTTTTGACACCACGTGTGTGAGATCCCAAATTTTATGAAATGAAAGTATTTAATTTTCTTATAATTATTATTTTATTTCGTAAAAGGTTAAATTGATAAAAGTTTAAAGTTAAGGGTGATATGTGAAAATTTTTCAAAGTAAGCAAGTTGTCATAAAATAACCTAGTAAAAAAGTACAATGAATACGCTGGTTGCATAGTAGCACACCAGATTAATTATTGATGCTTACGTGAGAAATCACTCGATTATACTCAATTATTGCTACGATAATTTCACTGCGTCATATCTCTCTCATATTATTGATTCAATTATTGTCACAATTATCATCTCATATAATATGTTATATTATTAAATCAATAATTGAGACGACAAAGTTATTCATATTATTATTTGCAATATTGACAATGTCTAGAAGTTCTGTCAAGGAGAGGTTTGGTCACCTAATTGTGCGCCACTAAGGAGAAATCCTTATCGAAAAGCCCGCTCTTTCCTGGGAACGACCTGGTTGTTAAATATTGTGAATTATAATATTAATGATAAATAAGTTTGTGTTGATTAAAGATGAAATTTGATAGTTCCATTGTGTTGGAATTATTAGTGTTAGTGGAAATCGACATTTATTTCGATAATAATTGATGTCTGGAGGTTATACTGACTAATCGGGTAATTAATCAGATAAATGAGCAATTAATTACTATTAATTCACATGATTATAACTATTTGTTCACATGTGTGTACTATTGATTCACATTTTTGTACTATTAGGGGAGTTGGTGCAAGATTGATAATACTTGCATGACTAAGTTAAAAATGGAGGTATATATGGAGATACTATACTGTAATTCGTATTTTCACATGTCTAGAACTATTGAGTCGCATGATTTACTATTGATTCACATGATTTACTATTAGGGGAGGTGGTTTAAGTTTGATAATACTTGCAGGACTAAATTAAAAAGGAAGAAAAAGAGGAAGGTATTACACTGTAATTTTTTGAGCCCCAAAACGTGCAATTATTGAAACTATATTTTCCTATAAATAGAAGCTCATTCTTCCTTCATTTCTCACCAATTCACTAAAGCTATAGAGCAATTATTATAGAGAGAAATTATAGAAAGAAAGAAGAAGAGAAGTCTGCTACCTCTACTCTCCAAGATCCGGTTTTTTAAGGTAAGGGATATTATTTCTTTCGTATTCATGAAGAGAGCTATTGTTATTCCATTCTTTATTATTATGTTGGAATAACTTTTTTTATCTAATCTTGCATACATGGTAAAATTCTTACATTATTCCATTCTTTATTATTATGTTGAATAACCAGTTTTATGCGTAAGCACCGCATACATGGTAAAATTCTTCTATTATTCCATTCTTTATTATTCGTTTTAATATCACATGCATGCGTTCGCGTTTCGCATGACCCGATTACATTCTTTATTATTACGCCGAATATCCCGCTCATGCGTTACGCATGACCGTTTCCATTCTTTATTATTCTGTTGGAATATCACATGTGCAATAATTACGCATGACCTGGTTCCATTATTTATTATTTTGTTGGGAATAACCTGTCTGTGCGATCTATCACATGCATGGTGAATCCTTCTGTTATTCCATTCTTTATTATTTTGTTGGAATAACATGTCTGTGTGGATTACCACATGCATGGTGAATGATCTTTTGTATTTATTTCTTATTAAATTGTGGAAATGATCTGTTTACGTGGATTACCGCATGGCGGGTGAAAATCCATTTGCAGTTTCGTAATTTTTCTTACCCTCAAAAATTCTAGAAAGTCATAATGTAAGCATTGGACTGTTGATCATGATTAAAGTTATAATAGAAGCATTGGACTGATGAAAATCATGGGTATATGTAGTATTATTAAGTGTTATGATGAGTTATGTTGGTTATTATGTGAAAACATGAAAGTTTCTTAGAAATCACAAAGGGTTGAAAATCAGATTTTGGTGAAAATGGAACATGAAATTCAATTGACCATATCTCCTATTATATTTTGAATTTTTGAGTGTGGTCAAGTTCTAGAGTTATATCTATGAGTTTTCTAACTTATCCAAGTTGAATCACTAGAAAAGGTGTTGTAGATTTTCGTGTGGACTGATTTTAGCAAATGAGTCAAAAACTACAAAGTACCAAAAAGCTACTGCCCAAAAATTTAAAAGGACATTTTCGGCCACTTAGTTTGTGAAATACTTAAGGGAGATGAAAAATTATAAAAAAATATTTGTTGTGTATAAAATATATGTATATATGTTTGGACAAAGGATAGAAAAATAATAAGTTGATTTGGTAATTTTTCATGAAAATAGTTTAGTTACAAACATATGAGTTAAATATGTTATGTGAAGTTGAAGAATTGGTAAATATGATTTTAGGGCTTGAAAATCCTATATAAGGTATATGCAGATTTTTGATGAATGATTTGATCATTAGCGATGAAATCTTATGAGTATAGTATTTTTGAATGATTAAATGCATTATTTAGTAAAGTGTAAACAATTAAAATAAAATATTTATAAGTTTAAGAAGTGATTAAAATATTGTTATAATATTTGATTATGAGTTTATTAAGTGATGGATAATATTTGGAAAAATTTAAAGTCTTTAATATTTATCCTTGATTTCGTTTGATTAATGCTTATAATATTGTCATCATCATCATGCTTTTATTGTGATGAAAGTCATCTGTGGCTTACGTGCATAGATGGACTTGGTATGATTATGACTAGGGATTATTCGATATAATCATGGCCGTAATGTAATGAATGATGTGGTGAAAGTCCTCATTGGCTCCGTAGTTCATTGATGGACGGTTGTTGTTGTATGATTATGACCGAGGATTATTCGGATAATCATGACCATTGATGATTACATTAATATCATTGGTAGTAGTGCGAGGATGATTCAATTTTATTTATTAAAATTTGAGTCTCAATGATAAAGTTGATGAAAAACTTTTAAATCATAGAAGATAGTAGATTTTATGCTCTACTTGACTTTTCTAATGGATTGCTTATTCCGATGCAGTTAAACTTGATGTCTATTGTATTTTATCAGTTTAACATTGTTGAAGTCTAATGATAATTTATCCTGCATTATCTTAGTCATAATATTTCTTACTGGGCTAGTTGAGCTCACCCTTTCTTTCACTATTCTCTTCAGGAAATGAGAATATTGTTGGGACGAGTCGGGGAACGGAGTGACGGTCCAGATGATAGCATTAGTAGTCTTCACTATTCTATTAAATAGTGTGATAATAATTGTAATGAGGACTCCTTTGAGTGTGGATATTGTCTATATGACAATATTCTTATTAAAACTCTCAGCTATGTTTTGTCGTTTTTTACATGACGTTTGTATAATTAAGTTTGTATTTGTATTTTGTAACATGTATTTGGCGACTCAGAATGGGTGATGTATACCTATTTTGGGGGCGTCACAGTTGGTATCAAAGCTTAGGGTTATGATCCCTGGCTGAGATGTGAGACTAGAACTAGGAGGGGAGAGACGGGGAATTCCTTCGCTATTATGATCTACCTAAGTTTATTTGGTATTTAATTGGTCGGTCAGAGTATAGGGATAATATGTGGCATGTCAATTAACCCTTATTTTGAAACTGTATTCTAGAATGATATCTGAAATACAGGAGATGAGCAATGGGAAAATCATGATACATAAGAAATAACCGGGAAGGTATAGTCCGAATAGAAAGCAATGTATTCTCATCTCTTCGAACTACCAGGTACGTAAATTTCGAGGGCGAAATTTCATAAGGAGAGGAGATTGTGAGATCCCAAATTTTATGAAATGAAAGGATTCAATTTTCTTATAATTATTATTTTATTTCGTAAATGGTTAAATTGATAAAAGTTTAAAGTTAAGGGTGATATGTGAAAATTTTTCAAAGTAAGCAAGTTGTCATAAAATAACCGGTAGTAAAAGTACAGTAATACGCATGGTTGTATAGTAGCAGACGGTATTAATTATTGATGATTACGTGAAATATCACTCAGTTATACTCAATTATTGCTACGGTAATTGTTGCATCATATCTCTCATATTATTGATTCAATTATTGTCACAGTATCATCTGTATAACATGTTATATTATTAAATCAATAATTGAGACGGCAAAGTTATTCATATTATTATTTGCAATATTGATAATGTCTAGAAGTACTGTCAAGGAGAGGTTTGGTCACCTAATTATGCGCTAATAAGGACAAATCCTTATCGGAAAGCCCCATCTTTCCTGGGAACGACCTGATTGTTAAATATTGTGAATTATAATATTAATGATGAATAAGTTCGTGTTGATTAAAGATGAAATTTGATAGTTCCATTGTGTTGGAATTATTAGTGTTAGTGGAAATCAACATTTATTTCGATAATAATTGATGTCTGGAGGTTATACTGACCAATCGGGTAATTAATCGGATAAATGAGCAACTAATTGTTATTAATTCACATGATTATAACTATTTTTTCACATGTGTATACTATTGCTTCACATTCTTGTACTATTAGGGGAGTTGGTGTGACACCCCCAAATCCGAGTACTTCCATTTCTGCAGGATTTGGTGTTCACTGTACAAATATCATCTATCTATCTACCCTTAAATAAAAGCAAACCATGCAATAGATAGAATTAAAGAAATAAATCTCCCCTTATGGGGTTACATCATCTGCATAAAATACAATCCCAGGTCACTCTAATCTTAAACATCTGTGCAGAATCATAAACAATAACAAGTCTTAAATAACATCAAGTCTGTAAATAAATACACATCAAGTCTTAAATAACAACAAGTCTTCCTCATTTGTTAACCTTGCCCTTGCCTTTACTAGTGGAAGGCTTGTCTGATCTTTCGTTCTTAACTGCAATGTTATTATTACGCAAGAGTGAACACAATTGCCCACAAGTATAACCATATAACAAAGAAATAATAACTTGCGAATAAATCAAAGGCTTCTAAAACATGAAAACTCAGCTTTTGAATCAAGAATAAATAACAAGAAATAAAAGAACTTCTGAGGGTCATAAGTCCTTGAACTATGTCCTAGGTTGTCAAGTGTTTATACTTGAAACCTTTAACAGTCATAAGACTATGGACTCTTCTTCTCGTACTTAGGGGGATCAGCCCTTAGTACCATACTCTGCACAATATTTTAACTCTAACGTATAAGTAATCCCCTATACAGGGTTGTTCATCTCAGTTTGACATTAGAGTCCGCACCAAAGGAAGTTTGGTTTGGATAATTCATCAAGGATTCTAAAATTTAGAACGCTCATCAACTATGGACTAGTCAAATCATTAAGGGTTCACTAGTCTAACAAAGTTCATTAGTAACTGATAATGTAAAATTGAATAGCAATCTCAAAAGGTATACAATAAAGTAATTATTGTTTAGCAGAATCATACATTTTGATATAATAAAATGTACTTGATCAATAATAACGAGAATTTGCTCGATGTAAAGAGACGACTTATAAGCTCATATAAAGATAACGAGTAGGGTTAGAAAACTTGCCTCGTGCGTAGATTACACGTTACTTATACTCGTTCCTTGATTTAATACTACATATCATTTACGTTCATAATACCAGTCAATTATAACGTAACTAGTCATCACAAGTTCATTCTCTTTGTCTAACTTTGATTATGACCATACTTAATCAAATTACTACATTCATTGACACGTAATTTACACTTTATGAACAATAAGCTAACTATGTGTTCAATAATTTTATGCGCACGTAATTGTGTTATTAACATGTTAAGAATTTATCTTAACGTCTCATTGTACATCTAACATAATTTTATGTTCCTTAGATTTGGTTACTATCACATTTCTATACTTGAACACTTAAAAAAGCATTTACGACATTCGCTAAGTGGCCATTTGCCAAGGCTTATATAAAGCTTAATATTGGTATTTTGACTTAAGAGTTAATGACTGCACATGGGACTTTAGTTCTGGAGTTGGCGCCGGGCGCGAAACTCCAGATTTTGAATCTCAGTTCGCGAAGAACACAAAGTTAAGCGAATTTATCATTATATGGTCATTAATTTCATCAAATTAAACATACCCACATACTAAAATTCGTACATAATCATTACCCAACCTTTATAGAATGATTTTAACCAATTAAAACACATAATTACAGAATTAAAACATGCAATTTTTACTGTTCTTGATGTTCTTCAAGGTTTTGAACACAAAACATAAAAATTACCACTATGGATTCGTTATAACACCAAATCCATCCATTCAAGTTTTGTTTTCTTCGTTTTAACATGTATAATCATATATAAGTGTGAATTTTACAAAATAATTTGTGTTTGGCATATTAAATTCACGTATAAGGGCCATATGGCCATGTTCTATACTCTGTAAATAACATACGTTATAATATTATGAAACTGATGATATGGGAATCTATAATATATAGTAAAAGCATGTTATGCTACCATATTATCGCATATACATCCACATAATCAAAGAAATTTCCAATTGCAGAGATTTTAATAGAAAAATTGAAAGCCATATTCATGAATCTTAATGACGTAAAAAAATAGAAATTGGGTTGAAGAGATTACCCAAAGCGTGAATGAGTAGAATTAAAACCTTTCTCAATTAATCCTTTAAATCACACAATTCACACTCTCCTTCAACAATTTCTCAATCTCTCTCTGTGATGCTTTGCCAGACTTAGAAAATAACAAAAGGAAGAAGACGTATATAAAAAGAATAAGAACTGACGCATTGTGGAGGTTAGTTACCCATCATGGGTTAACTGCCCTCAACCTCCACTAATGCCATGTTTGGCTAGCCTTAAAAGGCTTATTCCCATTTAATTTAATAAAAATTTAATAAAACTTTTATAATATAGTTTAAATCGTGTCACGTCAAATTGCACAATAAATCAAATATTTTATTTAATTTATTTTGAATAACATATAATAATTTCTCATTAATTCACATAGTCACATAATTAAATTTCTCATTTATTAATTATGTCAAATTATTAAATCTCTAATTAATTATTAAATTAATTAAAATAACATTAGGCTTATTAAATATTTTATTTAATTCAATAAGCTCCCATAATTATATACTTGAATAATAAAATTCTCCACATTAATTTAATAAATAGAACACATATAATTAAATTAATCTACTACAATTTCATCAATTAATCATTTAATCTAATAATTAATTCATCGAAAAATATTTATTCAATTCAATAAATATAATAATTAAATTACAAAAATCTCGGTTGTCACAGTTGGTGCAAGATTGATAATACTTGCATGACTAAGTTAAAAATGGAGGTATAGATGGAGGTACTATACTGTAATTCATATTTTCACATGTCTAGAACTATTGAGTCACATGATTTACTATTGATTCACATGATTTACTATTAGCGGAGGTGGTGCATGTTTGATAATACTTGCAGGACTAAATAAAAAAGTAAGAAAAAGAGGAAGGTATTATACTGTAATTTTTTGAGCCCCAAAACGTGCAATTATTGAAACTATATTTTTCTATAAATATAAGCTCATTCTTCCTTCGTTTTTCACCAATTCACTAAAGCTATAGAGCAATTATTATAGAGAGAAAGAAGAAGAGAAGTCTGCTACCTCTCTACTCCAGTATCCAGTTTCTTTCTAAGGTAAGGGTATTATTTCTTACGTATTCATGAAGAGAGCTATTGTTATTCAATTCTTTATTATTATGTTGAAATAACCTGTTTATGTGAAGTACCGCATACATGGTAAAATTCTTCTGTTATTCCATTCTTTATTATTATGTTGGAATAACCTGTTTATGCGAAGTACCGCATACATGGTGAAATTCTTCTATTATTATGTTCTTTATTATTCCGTTTAATATCCTATCTGCATGCGTTTATGCACGACACGTTCCATTCTTTATTATTACGTCGAATATCATATGCATGCGTATGCTACGCATAACTTTTGGTTCCATTATTTATTATTCTGTTGAGAATAACCTGTCTGTGCGATCTATCGCATGCATGGTGAATCCTTTTGTTATTCCATTCTTTATTATTTTGTTGGAATAACCTGTCTGTGTGGATTACCACATGCATGGTGAATGATCCTTTGTATTTATTTCTTATTAAAATGTGGAAATGATCTGTTTACGTGGATTACCGCATGGCGGGTGAAAATCTATTTGCAGTTTCGTAATTTTTCTGACCCTCAAAAATTCTGGAAAGTCATAATGTAAGCATTACACTGTTGATTATGATGAAAGTTATAATAGAAGCATTGGACTGATGAAAATCATGGGTATATGTAGTATTATTAAGTGTTATGATGAGTTATGTTGGTTATTATGTGAAAACATAAAAGTTTCTTAGAAATCACAAAGGGTTAAAAATCAGATTTTGGTGAAAATGGAACATGAAATTCAATTGACCATATCTCCTATTCACGTATACGGCACTATTCATGTATATGGTACTATTTACGTATATGACATTATTTACATATACGGTACTATGTACGAATACAGAGTACTATTCATGAGTTACTATTCACGAGTTACTATTCACGAGTTACTATTCACAAAAAAAAATTAGTTTCTTTTTCTAACCAAATTATCGTTGATTTATGAATCTTACTCTTGAAATTAAATCCATGTTTTGATGATATTGTTTTTATTATCATATATAACATTTTTATAATCCTGGTGAAGAAATTTCTCTTTGACTTGAGTGTAAAGATCAGTAGATTATTGGTATGGTCATGACTATGGGTTCTCTTTGGCCAGTAGTGCAAAGATGAATTGTGACTAGTATGATCATGACCATTGAATTTGCAATTGAATATTTTTAGCTTAAGTGCAAAGGTGAATTGATCAACATGGTTATAATTATAGTTTATATAGATTTTGAAATGATTATATATTTCTTTGAGATGTGAATATCTTTGGCCCGTAGTGCAAAGATGAATTATTGTTGAATATCTTTGGCCCGTAGTGCAAAGATGACCTGTTGAATATCTTTGGCTCGTAATGCAAAGATGACCTGTTGTTGAATATCTTTGGCCTGTAGTGCAAAGATGACTTGTTGATGAATATCGTTGGCCCGTAGTGCAAAGATAAATTTATTAGTATGATTATGAACATGAACTGTGATTTAGTATAACCATGATCTTTGATGTTTCAGGTGATGAAAATAAAAAAGAAATAATACCCCTATATAGGTTATTCCAACATAATAATAAAGAATTGAATAACAGAAGAATTTCACCAAGTATAGGGTATCCCGCGTATATAGGTTATTCCAACAGAATAATAAATAATGGAATAACAGAAGTTCTCTTCATGAATACGAAAGAAATAATACCCCTTATGAGTACAACAAATAATATCCCCTACCTTAGAAGAAACTGGATATTGGAGTAGTGAAGTAGCAGAATACTTTTCTTATTTCTCTCTATAGTTTCTCTCTCTAGAGTTTCAGTGAATTCGTAAGAAATAATGAAGGAATGAGCTTCTATTTATAGAAGGACTGAAAGTGGCTCTTGGTCTTAACGACGGGTCAAAATGACTCTTGGTAATATTGAAGAGGCAACTACTATTTGCGAAGGGGCAATTAACTTTTGAAACACTGAAGGGGCAAATAACTTTTGGAAAGCTTAAGGGACAAATAACTCTTGGAAAACTGAAGGGACAAGTTACTATTAAAACTTTAAATCAACGATCCATATTGATTTACTATTATAATTTCAACCAACGGTCTGAAAAATTAGCACATCTCCTCATAGAATAATATTGTACCCAAAAATGATTTTGACCGAAAAGAAATATATTTTACGGGTGAATAGTACCCCGTGAATAGTAACTCATGAATAGTAACTCATGAATAGTAACTCATAAATAGTAACTCGTGAATAGTACTCTGACACGAAAAGTGTCCCAAATACCCGATTGAACAATATAACCTCCAGACATCAATTATTAAAAATGATTATATATTTCTTTAAGATGTGAATATCTTTGGCCCGTAGTGCAAAGATGAATTATTGTTGAATATCTTTGGCCTGTAGTGCAAAGATGACCTGTTGAATATCTTTGGCTCGTAATGCAAAGATGACCTGTTGTTGAATATCTTTGGCCTGTAGTGCAAAGATGACTTGTTGATGAATATCTTTGGCCCATAGTGCAAAGATAAATTTATTAGTATGATTATGAACATGAACTGTGATTTGGTATAACCATGATCTTTGATGTTTCAGGTGATGAAAATTATCTTTGTCCTGGATGAGAAAAGGAATTTAGAACTACAATTACGATTATGAGTTATACATGTGATTGTGGGCGAAATTGTTGATTGATGTTACAAGGATAAAACATTGTTGGTGGACTTTTAACATGGAGAAGATAATAGATTTTATGGTCTATTTGACTCTTCTAATGGATTGCTCGTTCCGCTGCAACTATGGTTGAAAAGTTTTATCATCTACCATATGTTCTAAATCTCTAATTTATTACTGATGAAGGCTATTGATAATTTAATTATCTTTAGTCATGATATTCTTTACTGAGCTAGTTGTGCTCACCCTTTTGCTTCACAATTCCTTTCAGGTAATAAGAGTGTAGGTTTGGGTTTGAGCGAAAAGTAACAGGAATAGAACGGTGGTCATCATTTAGTAGTTATATTTGGTGAATCAAATAAGGTGAAGCGAACACAACGTTGGAAGGGTGTTTTGCCACTATCATACAAGATGTCTAAAGACATACAACCTCGTGTCATCATAAGACAAGGTTGTGTACATCCACTTACTGAGAATATTTACGAGCACTACCTATATAATATGGGTGTTTGTTTGAAGTATAATTCTCAATTAGATACAGTGGAGATAATGATATGTCAAGAGAAGACTCACCATTGGGAAGAATATGATAGTAATCTTCTCATTTTTCTTTGGGGTGTATTGGGTCAACCAAGGATAATTCTGTGGACATATGATATCTATCATAACCTGGAAGCATGGCCTCCCATGTACGAAGGTTTCCTTGAGTACTTCCCAAAGATTTTAATTTCTAAAACAGTTTTTGACTATACCTTTATGTAAGATGTCATGGTGACGTGCTACCCAAGTTGGTGTCACGAGTTACAGTTGATATATATATTTGTACAGAATGTCGTCGATAAACACCACTATGAACTTGTCTAAGAATGGTTTAAATACCCTGTTCATCAAATCCATGAACGCGGCAGGGGCATTTGTTAAACCAAAAGACATCACCAGAAACTCGTAATGTCCGTACCGAGTTCTAAATGCCGTTCTAGGTATATCCTCCTTTCTTACCTTCAATTGGTGATACCCACTTCTCAAATCTATTTTCGAGAAGTACTTAGTACCCTTCAACTGATCAAACAAGTCATCTATTCTAGGCAACGGATACCTATTCTTAATGGTGACTTTGTTTAACTCCCTATAATCAATGCAAAGGCGCATTGATCCATCCTTCTTTTTAACGAATAAAACTGGCGCTCCCCACGACGATACGCTTGGTTGAATATACTTCTTGTCCAGCAGTTCTTGCAGTTGCACCATCAGTTCCTTCATTTCTACCGGAGCCATTTTGTACGGGGACTTCGATATCAGTGCAGTTCCTGGCACTAAGTCGATTACGAACTCAATCTCTCTATCAAGCGGAAGTCCTGGCAAATCTTTCGGAAATACATCTAAGAATTCTCTAACCACTGGTATCTCCTCTAGTTTCATACCCTTCTTCTGAGTATCGACTATGTAAACCAAATAACCCACATAGCCTTTACTTAACAACTTCTTGGCCTGCATAATAGTCAGACATTTCATTTGTCTAAGCGACTTGCTACCATGGAAAACTACCTTTGACGGAGTCATAAGGTTTACACACTTTTTGTGACAATCAATTACTGCTCCATATTTGAACAGCCAATCCATTCCCAAAATTACATCAAATTCCCCGAGTCTAATCGAATTAAATCTACCATCATTATATTCCCTTTATGTTCATCCTACGGCTCTTTGTATCTGAACCTAACAGAATCACTTTCCTATTCGCAATTTCTATGTTGGAGGGAAATTCAGTTCTTCTAGGCAATTCTAACCTCTTAGCAAATTCATCGATATAAAGCGAGCAAAGTAGCACCCGAATCAAATAATACATAAGCATTAATATCGTTGATTGGGATAATACGACCACAACATCTTTTGATTGCACAACATCTTGCAGTCACCATGTTCAAAGTTCCGGTTGTGTGGGTTTGTTTGATCTTTGTAGGTCCAAAGAATGGCCCATGTTCCTCCACTGCTACCTCCCTTGCTTCTTATTGTTTCTCCGACCTTCTTCTGAGGGCATTCACGAGCAAAATGATCATTGGATCCGCATTTAAAACAGATATTCTTCTTGGGTTGGGTGCAATTTGAGGCGATGTGACCCTCCTGGCCACCGTTGAAATATGCACGTTTCCCCATCAAGCACACACCCTTATGAAACCTCCCGCATGTAGCACATGCTTCAAACTTCCTAAACTGCTGGTTACCCTACTGGTTTCCAGTACCCCCATTTCCATTCCATTTCCTCTTCAAGTTGTTGTTGTTGTTGTTGCCACTTCCATTGCCTCCGCTACCATTCTTCACTTCCACCTCATTCTTCTTCTACTTCTACTCTTGATTGAATTTTGTCACTGCCTCTCCTCCCCCTTCAGCGAGCACTTCCTTCTCCATCACTGCTGCAAACGTCTTCAACTGGAATAGGGAAACCCTACTTTACGACCTGGCTTGATCCTGTTCAAATCTTTTGCCTTTTGGCTTCGTCTGTCTTGTTGACTGATATGGCGCAAACCTCACCAACTCGTTGAATTTCACGGCATACTCAGACATCGTCATCGCTCCCTGCTTCATTTCCAAAAATTGAACCTCTAACTGACTCTTCGAACTCTCTAGGAAGTAGGTCTCGAAGAATAACTCCTTAAACCTATCCCAAGTCATCACTCCTGGTCCTTCCCGGGTTTTATTGGCTTGCCACCAATAACTAGCTTTTGCTTTCAACATAAATGTTGTAAAGGCAGTCTTCTGTTCATCCACTACCCTAGCGACTTCAAATACTTTCTCTATTTCCATAATCCAGGTCTGTGCCTCGACCGAATTTGTGGACCCACGGAATTCAGGTGGTCTAACCGCCTTGAAATCCTTAAACGTTGTTCTTTGGTTCTGAGGTTGATGCTGCAACACTCCTGTTAGTAATGTCACTAGTTGTTGGACTGAATTATCTTCAACATCATTATTGTTAGTTCTCGTATTGGTTCTCTCCGCGGGGTGGTTCACGTCCCTGGGAGGCATTTTTGTTAAAAAACATCTATTAGACTATTACCCAACTTCTTAAAGTACTTTCTAATTAATCCTGCTTCCATAAAAGAAACAACCACATAACACTTTTGAATAAAATAATATCTTTTATTTATTCATAACCTTTTCGAAAACATAAAAACAATAGCATCACTGCTATTTACATTCCTTTCCTGAACTACAAAAGTTACAGGACAACATCATCATTCTCATATCCCATGGTTACTTAACACTAGGGATTAACACATTATTTAACACTTATTACTTGCAAACCGGACACATTTCCTCGATGATCTATTAAGATACTCAAGAGCCTTTTGACGCTTCTTCTTCCATAACACGGAACATGGTTAGGCGATCTAACACGTATGATGGCAGAGTCTCGAACTGAATTAGATAACTCATGACCCGATCTTGAGCTCGATTGATCACGGTATTGAATACTTTATCCATCTCTTCCATCTTCATCCTCTTTGCTTGTGCGTCCCTTACTGCTCTTCTATTTCATTGATAAGCTTCATCGTATGTGTCTTCAGCTCTCGCCCTCTTAGTAGCTTCCTCCTTCAGCTTGTTCTTCAGTTCCACGACCATCTCGATCAGTTGTTCCTTCTCTCCTTCAGTCTGCATCAGCTTCTCTTCAGCATTAGTTAGACGTTCATGTCAATCCTGGATGTCGTCGTCCTTTTGTGTCATTGCAGTCTGTTGTTCAGCTACTATCTCCTGCAACTCCTCAACAGTGTCCTAAAGTTCCACGTTACTGATGCGTGGACTTCATCATCATACTGTCTGAGCACCATCGAGGTTAGTGGAGTCTCTTCCTCCTCGTCCTCGTTATCCTCATCCTCATGTGGCAACTCCACGGGATCCTCCTCATCCGCCTCCACATCATCATCCTCATCTTCAACCACTTTGACGACCAACCTGGTTGACTCCGTAGTAGTAGTTGTTCCCAAACAACTTTGAATGTTGAGGCTCTCTCCTCTATAGGCATTTTAGGTCCCTCCTCCCTGGCCTGACTGGATTCTCCAACATTAGTCATCCTGAAAACAAAATTTTAAAGTTTTAGTTATTAATCATTCTACTCGACACTCGTGAGCACATAAGTTATAAACACATAAGCACATATGTGTTTTATTACTTCTTCCTTAAAACTCGATAAGAGTTATGTCCACTATCTTTTCAAAGGTTACTTCCTAAGGCTTCCCCCCCCCCACCTAAGGTTCATAACCTAAAGCTTTGATACCAACTTGTGACACCCCCAAATCCCGGTACTTCATTACCTCAAGATTTGGTGTTCACGTAATCAAAACATTCATTTATAACTACCCAATCATAAATAAAATTGAATAATAAACCTGCCCATACAGGAATTTCATAAAATAAAATCTCCCAGGTTATATAACCTTTACAAACAAACATTCATGCGGAAATTTTAAAATAAACTCCATTACAATCTTTAAATCAAAGTCTGGTAATAAAACTATCAAAACTATTACAAGTCTTGATGATTGTTCATCTTTCCCTTTCCTTTACTGGTGCTAGGTACATCACCCTTTTCCATCTTTAGTCATGTAAGGATTTTACAGCAAGAGTGAGCAAACAAGGCTCACTTGAAATATCAATGAATAAAACTTTCACATTCTTTGCCCATTCAGGGGCTTAATTGAATCCCGAAAAATAAGTTCTATTAACTTCTCATCACGCCTCGCCTATTCGAGGCTTAAAAGAATCTGAAACATTTCTCTTGCCCATTCAGGGCTCAATAGAATTGAACAATAAATTCTATTAACATCTTAAACATTCAACCGAGGGTCTAATGACTACTGAACCTTGTCCACATTTATAAGTAATCTTTCAACTTTAACTTTTATAGTCATATGACTATAATGACTTGAGGTACTTAAGGGGATTAACCTTCGTACATGTATTGTATACAAACATTTCAAATATGAAAGTACAAAACTAAGCGTAACCCCTATAAATAGGGTTGTTCATCTCAGTATTTTGAGTACAAGTCCGCCCCAAAGATAGTTTGGTTTGGATACACTTCAAGGAAATTTGGAATTCAACGGACATCAACTAAGGATTAATTAAATAAAAGATAATAACACTATGTTATTGAATAATTCTGACTGAATAAACATTTCGTTTTGAGTTCATGCTTTAGGAATAATTCTAATAGCATGACAATTGAATAATCTATCATACCTTGCTTTGAACAATATTAAGCTAAGGTTATATCTTAAAATTTATTGTTAAGCATACACAAATAATAATAACTTGAACAATAAACCGATTCAATGTAATAACGATACTTGCGTGCTAATATAACAAGTTTAGAGTTAGGAAAAACTTGCATAATCATAATAACTATCTCAACGAAAGTGTGGAGATGGGAAGCTTGTATCATCATGAATAATCGGATACAATTAAGTTGCTTAATGGAAATACTTTACTAAATAAAGTATAGCATATGAAATTTGCATAACGAAGCTTTAGGATTAGAAAACTTGTATAAACACAACTAACTCAAACGAGAGTATGGAGTTAGAGAACTTGCTTTCATGCCGTAGATTAAACCGTTATAATCCAAATCACAATTATCCTATATACATACATATGTTAACATGACATAATCAATCGAAGTAACATACTATATCTCTACATCACGTATGCTTTGATTATAAATTGTATAATCAAATTCTATCCATTAAAACTAATAACAATATTTGTTAATTAGTAATTCCATGTTCACTTTCATAGTATTAATATACTATAATACCAAAATACATACTCAACATTTATCATATATCATTTCTTTTTAAAAATCGAGACTTTTGTGCAAGACAAAAAGTCGTTTACAAATCTTTTCATTAAGTGGCCATATTTCCACAATTTGAAACAGTGGTAGTACATGTGGCTGCATGATGTATGCTCCCGGCGAGATTTATATAGGGACTTCGACATCATGTGGCCAAGTCCCGAGTGCTTCGGTCGACTTCATTGCATGAGTGAAGTCTGGTCAAGGCCGATTTTAGGCGCTAAGCGCTGAAAACTTAACAACTGAGAGCTTGAATTTTTGACGTTTGGCGTATGAAACTCACAGAATCCAAAATGAAGAATGTAGCCAAAGCTACTCTGCTTTAAATTTGTAACAACAATTTGCCCCAAACAACTTTGTATAACTAATATAAATTACACATACTTGTTAACAATCATCCATATACCAATTACCAACCACTAATTAACAATATCATAGACTAATTCTTTGAAACACTGATATTAAAACAAAACTGCATTGTTGATAAATATAAATTACAGTGAACGATATCCCATGCTTATAACCAAATTATTACCTTTGGAAAACTAGCATACCAATATATATTCCAATTAACATATACAAAGTTCAATTCGCGTATTAGTTCACAATTTTTGTTATCATGAAATCATATGTTCGTATATATATATTTTCCACTGTAAAAACCGAGTTCTCTTTCTCAATGGTAATTTAGCATACAACACATACACACCTATATATACATGCTAGCTATAACAATTACAATTATATATATTATCATCATAAATTATAAAACTCAGGTTTACGTAAAATCTTGTAAAACTTATTCTATCATGAAATTCAAAACACGTAGATATACTAATTCACGAACTATATAATGTAACACATATATAGTTATATAGTATTAAGATTATAGGAAAATACCTTTTTTGTTGCTTAAGAAGATACTTGTTAATGTAACTTGCTTTGGACAATCACACACTTGGCTTCCTTCCTCTCAAACTCTCTGAACTTCCTTTCTTTTTTTTCTTCTCTCGCTTAATCAGCTTAACTCAAAGCGTAAAATGATAAACACTCCAATTCACAAGATAGGTATACTAAAATAAAAAAAAACGACGCCGTCTTTCTATTATTTTAAAAAAAAAGCGACGCTCACTAATGATTTGTATTAAATTATCAGTTACATAACTTATATATTTACGTATTATCATTTTATTTATTTAACAATTTAAATAAAAAAGAAATCCAAAAGCCATAGGCTTTTTTGGCAACCCATTTAAAAGTTAAAGGATTAATATACTTACACCTTGTTTGGCAAAAACTAAATTAATATTACTTTAATTTATTTTAATAACTCTTATAATATAGTTATTTGTCACACTTTATTTAATAACAATTTATTAAATAAATTGCTTAATCGCATAAACTCAATCGATCCATAACACATTAATTATTTAACAAATAAATAATTAACTAATCATATTAATTATTTAGCAAATAAATAATTAACTAATTCAACTCAATCAAATTAAAAAATTTACTTATTCAATAATAAACACATCCAATAAATATTTATATAAATCAATAAATATTTATAACTTACATTTAAAAATCTGGAATGTTACAATAACGATCCTTAGAAAAGAAAATTAATGAGTTAAGAATATATAATAGGGAAATGATATTTCCACAACAGTTTTTGATATTTCCACATGAAAAGTGTCGCTATAGATCCTATAGCGACGATTTTTACATCTACAGCGACATTTTGCGTGTGGAAATATCAGAAATTGTTGTGGAAATATCACTTGCCTATATAATACTCAGAATATAATTGAGTTCAAGTGAAAGTTATGAAATAAAACCTAGAATTTGTGTCTTCGATTCTGGGGACAGAATCTTTGTAAGTAGGGAAGAATGTAACGAATGTGTGGTTTGATTTGTGATTTTGGGGACAGAATCCTTATAAGAGGGGAATGATGTAACATTCCAGATTTTTAAATGTAAATTATAAATATTTATTGATTTATATAAATATTTATTGGATGTGTTTATTATTGGATAAATAATTGTTCAATTTGATTGATTTGATTTAGTTAATTATTTATTTGTTAAATAATTAATGTGTTATGTGGATTGAGTTATGTGATTAAGTGAATTATTTAATAAATTGTTATTAAATAAAGTGTGACAAATAACTATGTTATAAAGAGTTATTAAAATAAATTAAAGTAATTTTAATTTAGTTTTTGCCAAACAAGGCTTATATATATATTAAGTCTTTAAATTTTAAAGGGTTTTTGCCAAACAAAGCCCTATGGCTTTTGGATTTTGACATTTAATTTATTAATAAAATAACTAAAACAAATATATAAATAAAATATAATTATAAGTTATACGTTATATGTTTTTGTAACTGATGTTTTTAATAAGCATATTATGGCCATGGCAGTTTATTTTATTTTATCAGTTGGGTTTGGGTGTACGTCTAAATTCTAAACCTGAGTCTAAGAAAAGTTGTCTGCTAAAGGAAAGAGTTCTCAGAGAGTTGAGGATAGAAAAATTTAGAGAAAAAGTTTTTTAAAAGAATTTGAGAGAGTTCGAGAGAGAAAATGTTGGGATTGCAAAAACAAATTCTTGAGGTTTTCAAACAAGTTCAGTGGTATTAGAAAGGACTGTCTTAGTAATTGAAGGTATGTTCATTAACCTTAATATTATATAGATATATGTGTTTATATGGGTTTACGACATAAAATTTATATGTTCTGTGAATTCTATTTTTCGAATTATGATATACAACTGAATTATGGTGATTGTATGTGGTTGTAAATATTATAACTAGCATATATATATGTATATAGATGTTGTATGCTAAAATACGTTCAAAGAGAAAAGAAATTAGTTTACATTGGACATATGAGGATGAATATGAACATATGTTTTGTATGATAACAAAATTAGTATATGATTGTATGATAATTATGAAATTGACCGTTGAGTATATTGATTTGTTATGAAATTCAGAGAATCGTAGTCTCAAGGAATCAAATTAGTTATTAATTTTGGTTACCATGTTCATTGTGTAAACAAACATTGATAATGGAGTTTTGGTTTTTAAAAAAACAGTGCTTTCAAGAATTTAAGTTTTCTAAAATTGTTGTTAAGTTGTGCTAAATTGGTATATGTATGATAAGTAAATGTTTATGAGTAATCCTTATAAGTTTTACGTCTTAATTTAGATGATAACAGTAGTAATTAGTCTAGAATTTAGTTATTCCATTCTTCGTGGTTGGGTTACGCAGAATTTCACGCCTAATAAGCAAAAAAATGGAGCCCCAAAGACACCAAAATTCACGCCTCAAATACCAAAATTCACTGACCAAGTAGCGAAAGTTCGCGCCCTAGTACTGAAATTCGCGCCCCAGCGCCAATCTCATGTTCTTGGCTGCATCAGATGAACTTAGTTCTCGCTCATGAACGCTTGGAACAAAAGTCTGAGTCGGACTGTTTTGGCCTCCTGTAGTAAAACGGCCATAACGTTCTCATACGAACTCCGATTGAGGTGATTCAAGATGATCTGGAACGAGAACGAGTAGACCTACAACTTTCATTCTTTAAGATATTCATTTTGAGGTCTGTAACAGTAGTCAAAATGGTCATCTTTAGGACTGTTGTGTTTTGGGGGGCAATCAGAGGGCGTCGGGCATGCACATATGCATGTGTAGTGCTCCTGATGATAAAAGATGATGTCCTAAGTTACAAAACATGTATGTTAGTAAATATAATGATACTTAAAATTAATAAGTAATGTATTAGATAAGTTATAGAAGCATAGTAAGCATACACAAGAGAGACAAATCGGGCGTGTGACGATTGAGCGATCAAAGCAAAAAGCGTAATGTTATTGAACTTAAAAAGTGTTTCAATTCAATTGAAATAAATATTATAAGATATGAAATGGGTTTAATATAAAACAAATAAGTAGTCCTAGCAAGACTTAAGCACTTGAATGAACTTCGATTATGAAATATAGTGAGATATAAGTTGAAAGTTAACACAATCTAATTGAACATTGTGTGCTAATTAATAGGAAAGATTATGAGATGTGGAGTAGAGTTTACATTACAATTACTATGTGTTGTTATGTGACTAATACTTGATGTGTATGATTATATAATTGTGTAGGCCACGTGAAGTGCATATATATAATCGTAAGTTTGTTAAACTATTTTTGGTAAACAATGATCAAGACAAGTCTTTCGGTTCCTATTTGTTACGTGGACTTGATGAACTGTTTTAAATTGTATGATATGTTATGCATGTTGAAATCATGAAATGTTAAAGTCAATATATGACTGCATTGTTTTGGCTAAGTAATGATGATTGAGTAAGGAACTCAATCTTTATATTTGCTATGTGAATTAAAAGCATGTATGTCATGTTACTTTAATGAGATGTGTATCGAGCATGTTATTATGTGTTATGTGATGCATGAAAACTGTTAGACTTTTCTGGGCTGTCGAGCTCACTCTTGCAAATAACCACTTTTGCAAATCAAGATTTTAAGGTAAAGATATGTGCTAAAGTGAGTTATAGAGATCTATATTCATGAAGATTACTTATGTTGGTGTTGGTGCTGACGTCTTTCCATCATTGTTGAATCTCCTCTTCTTGAAATGTCCACTCTTATTGTCATGGCCATGATTACCACCGAAGTGATTATCATTTCTGGCGTATGTTGATTCCTCCACGCTTGTTGTCACCGCTTGATGACCGCTACCACTTTGGTATTATCGACTTGTTGGCGATCGCTTCTCTCTTGGTTGGGTTGACTCATTATCGCGCTCCAATAATCGAGCCCTATTCAAAACATCTCAATACAAACACACGCCAGTGAGAAATTAGGTATTGACGTATCTCGGGTTTCAAACCTCTTAGAAATATCCGCGTCATTCTCTCCTCATTATTAACCAAGTGGGGCGTTAACCGATAACTTTAAACTTAGCTTTGTCTTGCGCCATGGTCATATTGTTTTTCTCAAGCTTGATGAACTCTACTTCCTTCATGTGACGAATACTTTCGGAAAGTACTTGTCGTTGACCGATTCTTGGAACTTCTCCCAAGACATCTTCGGTGATGCAAAGTTGAGTACGCTTCTGATTCCCCCACTAGTAATGCCTCCTCATAGCATGACATAAGGTGGCAAGGAACCTTTTGCTCTCGAGCATCCCAAGACATCAAATATCTTGTTGATCTGCTTTATCCACGTCTCCGCCTTTTAAGTGGTTTTGGCTCTCCAAAAACTACGGTGGTCCCAGCTCCTTAATCGCTTAGCGGTGGCCGTCCGAGAGTTGTCGGTGTTTCCACCAAAGATTTTGGACAGAGCCACCTCGCTTGATGTTGCATAAATTGCATAAAGCCTCTGAACATCCCATCGTTCATCATTTGATCGTTGTTGTTTACCTGAGGATTATTGTCTTCCTGTTGCACATTATCTTGAGTATTAATCTGTGGTGACTCAACGGTCTCATGTGCTTCATTGCTTATCTCAACATTTTCGGATGCCATTTTCAAATACTGCCACAAAACAAGGGTTAATTAATATATCACGTATTATCCCTATACTTTGACCGACTAATTAAATAGCAAATAAACTTATGTAGGTCATATTAGCGAATAAATTTCCCGTCTCTCCCCTCCTAGTTCTTGTCTCACAACTCAGCCAGGGATCAGATCCCTAAGCTTTGATACCAACTGTGACGCCCCCAAAACAGGTATACATCACCCATCTTGAGTCGCCAAATACATGGAACAAAATTCAAATATAACTTAATTATACAACAGTCGTGTAAAATACGACAAAACATAATCTAAGAGTTTTAATAAGAATATTGTCATTACATTTATTGTCACACTATTTAACAGAATAGTGAGGACTACTAATGCTATCATCTGGACCGTCACTCCGTTCCCCTACTAGTCCCGGCCACGTTCTCATTTCACAAGAGAATAAAGAAAGAAAGGTGAGCTCAACTAGCCCAATGAAAAATATTATGACTAAGATAATACAGAATAAATTATCATTAGCCTTTAACAATGTTAAACTTATAGAATATAATAGACAACAAGTTTAACTGTAGCGGAACAAGCAATCCATTAGAAGAGTCAAGTATAGCATAAAATCTACTATCTTCTATGATTTAAAAACTTTTTCATCAACTTTTATCG
The DNA here is from genome assembly GCA_020205605.1 of Panax ginseng. Lineage (NCBI taxonomy): Eukaryota > Viridiplantae > Streptophyta > Magnoliopsida > Apiales > Araliaceae > Panax > Panax ginseng. The sequence goes on along the minus strand of CM035136.1, from coordinate 129,259,778 downwards.
CCAAGACTCAGCTTAATAAATAAAATCGAATCATCCCTGCATCACGGCCAAGGATATTCATGTAATCATCAATGGTCATGACTATACCGAATAATCTGTGGTCATAATCAAACCTACAATTGTCCGTCAATGAACTGCAAGCCAATGAGGACTTTTACCACATCATTCGTCACATTACGGTTATGATTATACCGAATAATCCCTGGTCACAATCATACCAAGTCCATTTATGCACGTAAGCCAAAGATGACTTTCATCACAATATAAGCATGAGGATGATGACAATGACATAATTATTCAATAAAACAAGTTCAAGGATAAATTTTAAAGATTTATAATTTTAATTTATCCAGAAATCAATAACGTCCGGTTGTCAACATGATATTTCTTTGTGGAGTAAAATTCGGAATGCTCGGAAGAATATTTCCATGAAAGATCTTTGGATGAAGCGAAATATCAAGGATATTCCACTAATTTCATGGAGTGTAGAAGCCAAAATTTTAACCAATCTGAGTATAATAGAATATATGAAATCGCAAAATGGATTTTAGCCAGCCATGCGGTAATCCAATGAGATGCATCATTTCCACAATTTAATAAGGAATGAATACGAAGGATCATTCACTATGTATATGGTAATCCACATGATGCGAGTTATTCCAACGAATAATAAAGAATGGAATAACGAGAAGAATTCACTAGGCGTCGTAATCACTTGCATGCGAGTTATTTCAACGAATAATAAAGAATGGAACCAAGTCATGCGTGTCCGTACAAACATGATATTTCCAATGAATAATAAAGAATGGAACCAGTCGGGGCATAATCCGCATTATGATGAGGATATTCCAATAGAATAATAAAGAATGGAATAACAACGAAAATTCACTGAGCGTCATGCGATAGATCCTTATGACGGAGTTATATTCCAATAGAATAATAAAGAATGAAATAACGAAGAATTTCACCATGTATGCGGTGATTAGCAGACAGGTTATTCCAACATAATAATAAAGAATGGAATAACAACCCTTACGAGTATTGAAAGAAAATAACTCTCTTCATGAATATGAAAGAATAATACCCCTTACCTTAGAAGAAAACTAGAATAGTGAAGTAGCAGACTTCTCTTCTCCTTTCTCTCTATAATTTCTTTCTATAACAATTGCTCTATAGCTTTAGTGAATTGGTGAGAAATAAAGGAAGAATGAGCTTCTATTTATAGGAAAATATAGTTTCAATAATTGCACGTTTTGGGGCTCAAAATATTACAGTATAATACCTTCCTCTTTTTCTTCATTTTTAATTTAGTCCTGCAAGTATTATCAAACTTGCACCACCTCCCCTAATAGTAAATAATGTGAAGCAATAGTTCAATCGTGTGAATCAATAGTTATAATCATGTGAAAATACGAATTACAATATAGTACCTTCAACTTTACCTCCATTTTTAACTTAGTCATGTAAGTATTATCAATCTTGCACTACCTCCCCTAATAGTACAAGAATATAAATCAACAGTACACACATGTGAACAAATAGTTATAATCATGTGAATTAATAGCAATTAATTGCTCATTTATTTGGTTAAATACCCTATTGGTCAATATAACATCTAGACATCAATTATTATCGAAATAAATGTCGTTTTTCACTAACACTAATAATTCCAACACAATGGAACTATTGATTTCATCTTTAATCAACACGAACTTATTCATCATTAATATTATAATTTACAATATTTAACAAACAGGTCGTTCCCAGGAAAAAGGGGGCTTTCCGATAAGGATTTCTCCTTATTGGCGAGCAATTAGATGACCAAACCTCTCCTTGACAGAACTTCTAGACATTATAAATATTGCAATTTAATAATATGAATAACTTTGTCGTCTCAATTATTGATTTAATAATATAACATATTATGCAGGTGATATTGTGACAATAATTGAATCAATAATATGAGAGATATGATGCAACAATTACTATAGCTATAATTGAGTATAACTAAGTGACTTCTCACGTAAGCATCAATAATCAATACCGTGTGCTACTATGCAACCACATGTATTACTATACTTTTACTACCAGGTAGTTCAACAGTTTTAACGGTAACACTTTCGCCGTTATTTTTATAAAATGATAATTCTGTCATTTTCTAAATACGACAATACTTTCGTTGTGGGGTCCACCAATGATTGTGTTGTCGTACGAATATTCCCTGTTAAAACGAATATTCTCCGACCAATCGAATATTATATAACCACTTGCTTACTTTGCAAAATTTGTAAATATTACCCACAACCATAACATTATATCAAATCCACCCCATAATATTCAAAAATATATTTCGAGAAAATTATTCTTTATTCATAAAAGTTGGGGTCTTATAACAGGTTTTATTAATTTATTTTTTTTACAACTGTGACGCCCCCAAAACAGGTATACATCACCCATCTTGAGTCGCCAAATACATGGTAAAAAATTCAAATACAACTTAATTATACAACAATCGTGTAAAATACGACAAAACATAATCTAAGAGTTTTAATAAGAATATTGTCATCTAGACAATATCCACACTCAATGGAGTCCTCATTATATTTATTGTCACACTATTTAATAGAATAGTGAAGACTACTAATGCTATCATCTGGACCGTCACACCGTTCCCCGACTAGTCCCGGCTACGTTCGCATTTCCTGAAGAGAATAGTGAAAGAAAGGGTGAGCTCAACTAGCCCAGTAAGAAATATTATGACTAAGATAATGCAGAGTAAATTATCATTAGCCTTCAACAATGTTAAACTGATAGAATATAATAGACAACAAGTTTAACTGCAGCGGAACAAGCAATCCATTAGAAGAGTCAAGTAGAGCATAAAATCTACTATCTTCTATGATTTCAAAAGTTTTTCATCAACTTTTATCGCTGAGACTCAGCTTAATAAATAAAATCGAATCATCCCTGCATCACGACAAAGGATATTCATGTAATCATCAATGGTCATGACTATACCGAATAATCCCTGGTCATAATCACACCAACAACTGTCCATTAATGAGCTACAAGCCAATAAAGACTTTTACAACATCATTCGTCACATTACGGTCATGATTATACCGAATAATCGCTGGTCATAATCATACCAAGTCCATCTATGCACATAAGCCAAAGATGACTTTCATCACAATATAAGCATGAGGATGATGACAATGACATAATAATTCAATAAAACAAGTTCAAGGATAAATTTTAAAGATTTATAATTTTAATTTATCCAGAAATCAATAACGTCCAAATTGTCAACATGATACTTCTTTGTGGAGTAAAATTCAAGAATGCTCCGAAAGAATATTTCCATGAAAAGATCTTGGATGAAGCGCAAATATCAAGGATATTCCACTAATTTCATGGAGTATAGAAGCCAAAACTTTAACCAACTGAGTATAATAGAATATATGAAACTACAAATGGATTTTTTCCTGCCATGCGGTAATCCACGTAAACAGATCATTTCCATAATTTAATAAGGAATGAATACGAAGGATCATTCACCATGTATGCGGTAATCCACATAGACAGGTTATTCCAACAGAATAATAAAGAATAGAATAACAGAAGAATTCACCAGGCATGCGTTATCCGCATGCATGTGTTATTCCTTAAAGCGAGAATAATAAAGAATGGAACCAGGTCATGCGTAATCCGCACAGACAGGATATTCCAACAGAATAATAAAGAATGGAATAACAATAGAATTCACCAAGCATGTGATAGACCGCACAAACAGGTTATTCCAATAGAATAATAAAGAATGAAATAACAGAAGAATTTCACCATGTATGCGGTATTGCGCATGAGCAAAGTTATTCCAACATAATAATAAAGAATGGAATAACAACCTCTTACGAGTATTGAAAGAAAATAACTCTCTTCATGAATACGAAAAGAATAATACCCTTACCTTAAAGAAAACTAGAATAGTGAAGTAAGCGGACTTCTCTTCTCCTTTCTCTCTATAATTTCTCTCTATAATAATTGCTCTATAGCTTTAGTGAATTGGTGAGAAATAAAGGAAGAACGAGCTTCTATTTATAGGAAAATATAGTTTCAATAATTGCACGTTTTGGGGCTCAAAATATTACAGTATAATACCTTCCTCTTTTTCTTCATTTTTAATTTAGTCCTGCAAGTATTATCAAACTTGCACCACCTCCCCTAATAGTAAATAATGTGAAGCAATAGTTCAATCGTGTGAATCAATAGTTATAATCATGTGAAAATACGAATTACAGTATAATACCTTCAACTATACCTTCATTTTTAATTTAGTCATGCAAGTATTATCAATCTTGCACTACCTCCCCTAATAGTACAAGAATGTGAATCAATAGTACACACATGTGAACAAATAGTTATAATCATGCGAATTAATAGCAATTAATTGCTCATTTATCTGGTCAAATAACCGATTGGTAAATATAACCTCCAGACATCAATTATTATCGAAATAAATGTCGATTTTCACTAACACTAATAATTCCAACACAATGGAACTATTAATTTCATCTTTAATCAACACGAACTTATTCATCATTAATATTATAATTCACAATATTTAACAACCAGATCGTTCCCAGGAAAGAGGGGGCTTTCCGATAAGGATTTTTCCTTATTGGCGCACAATTAGATGACCAAACCTCTCCTTGACAAAACTTCTAGATATTATAAATGTAACGACCCCAAAATTCATACAATACAGTTACCGACTTTGGTCGTTAATAACATGTCTAACTTCTAATTTTACATCATTATTCGATGTTAAACTTAATAATATGTGGAATAATTTAAACTTTTTGCATCTTCTTACTTTAATTCCCTGAATCAAAACCTGTATCATCTACATGTCTTTGAAACATATATAATCTATGATTCACTTCATCACAATTATTATATAAAATTTTATATTTCAATTCGATAACCTTTGCATATCAGATAACTCAAACTTTAACTTTACAACTCAACATAAAATTATACATCATAAAACATTTAGTACATCTCATGAATCTTAATCATGGTTTAAAGAAATAACAACTTTTAGCTAAAATATTAATCTTCGTGTATTATTTCTGATCCACGGCATTCAAGTAGCACATTGTGTTACCTTCAATCCTTAACCTGCAAAAATGGCTAATTGCAAGGTTGAGCTCGATAGCCCAGCAAAATCTAATAGTTTTCATGCATCACGTAGCACATAATAGCATGCTCAACATATATCTCATAAACATTGGACTAACATAACATACATGTTACAGTTCATATAACAAGTATAAAGATGTATAAAGATTGAGTTCCTTACTCGATCAGCATGCTTTGCTCAATCAACGTAGTCATAAGTTGACTTTAACATTTCATACATTTAACATATATATAACACATCATGCTCTTTGTAATAAAGATTTAAAACAATCAAATTCACATAGCAAATAGGAACTGAAAGACTTGCCTTGATCGTTGTTTACCAATAACAGTTTAACAACTTACAGTTATCTACACTTCACGTGCCCTACACAATTATATAATCATGCACATCAACTATTAGTCACATATCAGCGCATAGTAATTGTAATGTAAACTTTACTCTACATCTCATAACCCTTCCTATAATATATACACAATGTTCAATTTTATTATGTTAACTTTCAACTTATATCTCAATGGATTTCATATTCGAAGTTCATTCAAGTGTTTAAGTCTTTCTAGGACTACTTATTGGTTTTATATTAACACTATCAATATCTTATTATATTCATTTTATTTGATTTAAAACACTTTTTACGGTTATTATCACTTATCACGGCGTTTCGACGTTTATTCGTCACACGCCCAATTTGTCTCTCTTGTGTGTGCTTAGTATGCGTATTCAACTTATCTAATATATCATTTATTAATGTTAAGCATCATTATACTTCATAATATTCATATTCTATAACTTAGAACAACATCTATTATCGTCGACATCACTATACTTGTGTATGTGCATGTCCCACACCCTCTGATTGCCTCTGAATACGCATCAGTCACAAAGATGACCATTTGGACTACTTTTCTAGATCTCAAATTGACACACTTAAAGAATAAAAGTTGTAGGTCTATTCGTCCTCGTTCTGGATCATATTGAATCACCTCAATCGGAGTTCGTATGAAAACGTTATGCCTATTTTACTAAAATAGGTCAGAGTAGTCACACCTGACATACTTTGGCGCAATTGCCTAATTAAGCTATAGGCACAGTAGAATCGCTCCCCAAATGACTTAGGAGCACATAACGCAATGCGTTCGTTAGCGTAAACAGGACTCAAGCTAGCCTTTGTTCTCGCGATTTTTGACCATTTTTCTCCTACTAATCTTCATAACTTGAGTTATACACTTCCAAATTAGTCCATTTTCGATTCTATGGATTTGTAATTCATAGAACTACAACATACTAGAATTTTAACAATTTATAAAAACATTAACCAACCTAAAATTTGACCCAAAACACATGTTCATACTCTATTTTCATGTTTTAACATCTCTAGCAAATTTGATCGCCACGACTTCGTTTCTTAATCAATTGACACGATTTAAACAATGTTGTTTTCGTTTCTTCACATACTAACATAATCCAACATCAATTTACAGATTATAACACATATTAAACATGAAATTTTATACTTTCTTAAGCTATTTTTTATACATAAACACTGTTATCCCAATTTCTTCCTACAATCCCAATTTCATGTGTTTGATACTCAAATAAGCACTCATATATGATGATTAACAAATTATAAACCCTATATACAAGTATTTGTATCAATCCCACATGATTATCAATAGAAATTTCAAAGATAGAAGTTAAGATTAGAGTAGCTTATACCTTGAATCTTTGTTTGTTGGGAAGAGGATTGTTTTCCCTTGATATTCCAACTCCCTAGCAAAATCTACAGAGAATTTCTCTCTTCCTACCAAGCTCTTTCTATACTCTGTTCTTCACTGATATCTAACCTTAGGGAAAGAAATAATATGCATAGAAATAAACTGATATGGCTTTTATGTGACACCCCCAAATCTGGGTACTTCAATTCCACGGGATTTGGTGTTCATTGTACAAATATCATCTATCTATCCACCCATAATAAATGCAAGCCATGCAATAGATAGAATAAAAATCTTCCCTTAAGGGTTACAACATCCTGAATAATAATAAATCCCAAAGTTAAACTAACCTTAAACATCATCTTGAATCATAAACAAATAAGTCTTAAATAACATCATTAACTCAAGTCTTAAACATAAATACATCATCTAATAAAAATAACAAGTCTTCATCACTTGCTAACTTTGCCCTTGCCTTTACTTAGTGGAAGGTTCATCGACTCTTTCGTTCTTAATCGCAATGTTATTATTAAGCAAGAGTGAGCACTATTGCCCACAAGTATAATAATGAAATAACGATATAATAACATGCGAAAGTAAATCAAAAACATCTGAATGAAAGCTCAACTTTTGAATCAAGAATGAATAACAAGAATCAAAAAGAATTACGAGGGTCATAAGACCTTGAACTATGTCCTAGGTTATCAAGGGTTATACTTGAAACCTTTAACAGTCATAAGACTATGGACCTTTCTACTTGTACTTAGGGGGATCATCCCTTAGTACCATACTATGCACAATATCTTAACGCTAACGCATAAGTAAATCCCTTTGCAAGGTTGTTCATCTCAATTTGACATTCGAGTCCGCATCAAAGGAAGTTTGGTTTGGATAATTCAATAAGAGTTCTAAAATTTAGAACGTTCATCAACTAAGGACTAGTTGAATCAATAAAGTTCACTAGTCTAATAAGGTTCAACAATAATGATATTCAATTCGAATAATAATCTCAAGAAGTATACAATAGAACAATTATTGTATAACTGAATCATGCTTTGAAAAGATAATAAATCTTTAATATAACAATTGAACTTGAATAATAGTAGTGATAATTTACTCGGGGTAAATAATAAACTTGAATAATAATGACAAGTAGGGTTAGGAAACTTGCCTCGTGCGTAGATTACACTTTAACTAAGCACGTTCTTTGAATTTAATCCTACATACCATTCACATTCACAATACCAGTTAATTATAACTTAACTAATCATCATAAACTCATTCTTTTGTCTAATTCGAATATTGACTATACTTAGTCAAATTACCACTTTGTCACATAATAACACTTCATGAATAATAAGCTACTTATGAAATCAATGATTCAATCCACATGTAATTATGTTATTTACATGTTAAGTATTTATTTTATCATCACATTATACTTCTAACATGTTTACATGTTTATTACATTAATTCACTAACACATTGTTAGACTTAAACATTTTAAAAAGCTCATTTCTGAACTTTCTGGAGAGTGGCGTTCTGGCGCATTGTTGTATATGATCTTAGCAGATCATGCACGATGGGCGCCATGCATGGACACTTCATATCTTGTACCTTGGCTGAGCTATATTACTTTGTTTATGTATTTTGACTCGAGTCATGATCTTTGGCCATGGTGGTCATGCTTGCACAAGGACATAAGGCATGTAGACTGGGGGCATGAGCGCACAGAAATGGCAAAATCGCTTCCTTAATTCGCGAAAATTGCAGAACACAGCCAAAAACTCCAATTTAAAATATTACTACACGAATTTAGACATACCCACATGTTATAATTCATGTATAATCATAACCCAACATTTATATACTGACTTTAACCCATTTAACCACTTAATTACAGAATTAAAGCATGTGAATTTCACTGACTTTGATGTTCTTGGAGGTTTTGAAAATAAAACATGAAAATTGTCACTACAGATTCGTTATAACACCGAATCCGTTTATTTAAACTTTGGTCTCTTCGTATCAACATGCATAACAACATACGAGTGTAAAATTTAGGGATAATACATGATCAATACATAAAATATCACATATAAGGCCATAAGGCCAAAACCCATCCTCTATAATTTTGTAGAAATCATATACGATGTAATATTATGAAACTGATGATATGGAATCATGCAATATATATAAAACATGTTATGCTACTCAAATTATTACATATATCCTTATAACAACACCATTTCCCAATTTACAGATATTTATAGAATGTATGAAAGCCATTTTTATAAAAACTAAATGACGTAACTTTAAAATTTGGGAAGAAGGGATTACCCTGTAGAGTATAAATTAGAAGATGATCAATGATGATCCTTTCACAAGTATTTGATTGATTGCACACTCACAATCTTTTCTCAAATCTCAATTTTCTCTCTGTGAACTCTAAAGACTTAGGAAATAATAATAAGGAAGAAATAAAAGACGTATGATAATAAGGGAGAAAAGCGACGTTGAAGTGGTGATTACCCCGGTCATGGGTAACTTCCCCTAAGGCCATGTTTGGTTAGGCTTAATAGATTTTAAAATCATTTAATTTAATAAAACTTTACAATATAGTTTAAATCATGTCACACCCACTTGCACAATAATTCATATATCTTATTTAATATAAATAAAATATAATAACTTCTCATAAATTCACATAGTCATATATTTAATTTTCTCATTAATAAATAATATCAAATTATTAAATCTCTAATTAATAATTAAATTAATTAAATAACATCATGCTTAATTAAATATTTTATTTAATTCAATAAGCTCACATAATTACATACTTGAATAATAATTATTCTCCATATTAATTTAATAATGTAACACATATAATTAAATTAATCTATCACAATTGCATCAAATAATTATTTAATCCATTAATTAAATCATCAAAAAATATTTATTTAATTCAATAAATATTAAGATTAATTACAAAAATCTCGTTCGTCACATCTTTCCCCCCTTAAAAGGATTCTATCCCCAGAATCACGACTCAATAAATTCGACCCATTACATTTTACGTCTGTGTCAGTTACAATAAGCCAAAGGCCACAAGGCCTTGTTTGGCTACACACAATTCCCCTCATTCCAATTTATTTTGATAAGATTATATTATATAGTTTTTATTTACTACACCTGTAACCATTTTACATAACTTACAATAATAATTATAATAATTATAATTTTTATTATAATTATTCTGATTATTAATAAATAATCATATATCTAATTTAATTAATAAATTAGATTTAAACAACGCTTTATTTAATTTAATTATTTTCTTTAATATTAAACAACTCATTTAATTTAATTAATTCATTAAATTAAATCTTTCAATTAAAAATTACCATTATTCAATTTCATTACTAAATTAATGCACCACAATTCATCCATTATTTATTTATCTCAATAAATAAATTAATTAAAATATTTATTTAATTCAATAAATATTTAAAATTTATTATAAAATTCATTTAATTCCTCCAATAGTTAACTTAACTATTAAATCTCACTTCCCAATATATGAATATATATTTCTCTTCACCCCAGATCACATGTTTCAAAATATATAACACGTATATATAAATACTCAAACTCAAAACATCTCGTAATAAGAATTTTAATTATTAAATTCCTATTTTAATAACCTATAAAAATTCAGGTTGTCACATCCTTCCCTCCTTATAAGGATTCCGTCCTCGGAATTACCGAAATCCTACCTTACTCAGGTTTTCATCAAATCTCTTCGTTGAATAATTTCAACACATTACCTTAATATATGTTTTATATTTCCTACTCCCACCATTCTTGATAATAAATTCTTGAGTTTTATTTCATAACCTTTACTTACACTCAATTATATTTGAGTATTATATATTCTTTAACCCATTCATTTCCTTTTCTAATGATCGTTATCATAAATACTCGGGATATTACATTCACCCATTCTTCTAAGAATTTCGTCCTCGAAATTTTATTTATTATTCTTCATTCATTCAATCTATCAAAATAGATTTTATGTTAATATTTTATTCATTCATTGGGTTCTAAAACCACTTCTTTCCGCAAAGATCTTTCTTCAATAATTAAACTTTTCTATTAAAAGTTTTACATTATTCTTTGATAACTCATCTCCTTCTCATTTCAAAATTTCTTTTCTCGCTTATTCAACATATCCATCATTCAGTGTCGCATTCTACGACTTACTTCTTTCTAAGGAATATCATCCTTACCACATTCGCCTTTTTAGAATGAGAAAGAATCTTCCACAATTGCTCAATAATTGGGAAGCGATGTATGAATAACTTCGAGAATTTTAAAAGATTCCAAATCATCTTTGAGGGTCATAAGACCTTGAACTACGTCCATGATTATAAGTACTCTTTCAACTTAAACCTTAACGATCATTAGACTATAGAGACTCCGTCTTAGGGTGTTAAGCCCTTAAATACGATGTATTGTGCACAAACATTTAAACTCTATCGTATGTCCATAATTATAAGTAATCTTTCAACTTAAACTTTAACATCATTAAGACTATAGGGACTCCTCGTACTTAGGGGGATCAGCCCTTCGTATAATGTATTATACACAAACATCTAAATGCCTCCGCGTAATCCCCTATAAAAGGGTTGTACATCTCAGCTTTTCAACATCTAAATCCGCACCAAAATAATTTGGTTTGGCATAGTTTGACAAAGAACGCTTGAATTCCATGAACATCTTTCAATATTAAGTCTAAATTTGAATCAAATAGCATAGACTTCTACAACAATTCGGACATCAATCGAAATATACATATGCATATATATATATATATATATATATATATATATATATATATATATATTGTCATATCTTAAAAAAATCTGAAAAATCTTTTTATGACGTCATGATACCTCACTGCATTTACAGTCCGTTTGAGGATTTCGTCATTTGGTGATTTTATCATGCTACATCATACCATAGTGGGCTGACGATCCTTAGATCACATCCTACACTAAGTAATACTACATTGATGACTCCATCATTTTTATCATCTCTGCACCAGGTTCCATGATGCATCGATGATATAAAAAAAATACATTTTGATATATTTTAAATCATTTTTGTCTAGCCGAAGCAATTAGCATTGACATACGAATAACGGTATTGTTTTTAAAACTCATTGGTTTCATCATTTGATCCAACATTTTTCAAGAAAATAGAAGTGTAAACATCAGCACGAAGTCAATAAATTTCGAAAGTCTAGCATAGCTAGTAGATTTAGAATATCCAGGTATCCATCAACTTCAATCATTACTCCATTACTTCATTAGTTAACCATTCTATCAATCTTCAACTTCAGCAATGCTCTCTATACTATAACCATTTTCTACCCAATATAGTTCATCAAACTTACCGCACATTGGAAGTTCAGGAACTTGCCACAATAATATGAGTTTAAGAACTTATCCTAGTCAGACCATAGGCGTCCATTCGCTGAGGGGTTCAAAACATATCATATTATTGTGAGTCACGAACTTACCATATGTATTAGTTTTAAGAACCACACCTAATCCTAATAATATCTGACTAATCTTAATAGTTTCTAACTATCAAATACACACATGAGAAAAGCATCACCTTTTCGCCACATATACATTGATAGCGTGACACCAACATTCCAATGATTATCAATGTGATAAACTGAGTGCAAGCACAAAACCCTCGCCCATACAAAGATTTGTACAACTTAGTCATCACATGAGTCCTCAATTGAAATCCCACCTAACTCTATCTTACTCTTAACTTGCTCTTTGCTCGATACAAATTCCTCGTATCACATTATCTATAACTCCTCATGAGTTTATCTTGTACTATTTCATTGTATATCATCTTCATAGCATCTAGCTATAATTATTCAAACATTACAGACCATCTTTCTTTTATAACTTAAACAGATCACGTCGTGATCTTATTCTATACTCATCTCCCTTAAAATTCTTTTCTTAACTCGTGATCGTTTTGTTTTACGATCCTCTTTCTTTCCATTTTTCATCATTTACGACATTATTCGTTATCTTGGCTATTGCCATTTCTTATCTTTATATCTCTTCAAGATTTTTCTATGAATTTTCTTGTTTATATAACAATTCTTACTTTAAGAATTTCTAGCTTCATTTACATTGCTCAACATTTCATTTGAGTTCCACATTTTCATCATACGTATCCACTTTCTACTTTCTATACTTTGTACACATCGAGTCTCTAATAGTTTCAATATGGTACGCTGAGTGGTTTCCCACAAACAACCAACAAACTAGGTTCCGAGTTGCTAGTTCGTATATACCTCTGCTCTATGAAGGAATCGTTTAGCCCAGATACCATACATCAACCATTAAAGAGTACAATTGTACCATACTTAAATATAACTTTTTGATTCTTAACTTCTTTATCATTCTCTTCTTATAGACATTGTCTATTTATTATCACCTTACATCCTTATTATTGGAGTTGGGTAACCCCACATTCATACTCCTTATAACTCAGCGAGATTCTTCTTTGAATCCTTTCACGCATGTTTTAATCATTTCTTTATAAATTTCTTAAATTACTTCTTATTATTCAAACTCTACTTGAGCTTATTCTTTCATTATCTTCACATTCCTTCTCTAAGGTTATAGCCTATGGTACTGTTAGGTTTGTAATATTCTCGAACGCAATCAAATTGCACAAATAAGCAAAAACGTATAAAAATTAGAGTTTAAAATTATACAAACCATATACCCGGATCATCCTTTATGCACAATTATTAATTAAACGAAAAGATATGAAGAACAAGAATCATACCCTTGAAGATTCGAGCTTCCTCAAGTACAAGTTCACCTCAAATCCTTTTCGCGTTCAACTTGAATCCACCGGGTTTGGTTCCTTTTTTTGTTCAACGTTAGCCACCCAAGTGTTTGGCCTCTAGAGGTGATCCACCAAGAAAGAATAAAGATTTAAGAAGATGGGTGTTTGGCAAAACCCTAGTTTTTCTATCTCTCATAGAAAAAGAGCGTACTCTTCAACAATTGGAATCACGTTTGTTGTAAAAAAGTCAACAATAACTCTACACCCATAATAAGACTCCTCTTATTTATAGATGTAGGCAACCCTCCTTAACAATTAAGGAATTGGACTTTATTTTAATTAATTAAATTCTTTTAATTAATTAGGCTCCTAATCTTATTAGGAATAATTAATTAAACTTTTAATTAATTAGCCTCCTAATCTTATTAGGAATAAATGAGAGTACTTTTATTAATTAATTTCCAAACTCCTTTAGGAATTAATTAAATAATAATAATAATAGTAATAATAATAATAAGACTCTCTTATTAATTTATATTTAATATTTCCAAAATATTAAATAATAATATTAAGATATTTAATTTATTCTATCACCATAGATTAAATTAAATATACTTAACTTATTATTACGATTATGCCATTAATTTCTTAAATAATTATTCTTCCTTTTATGGTGTGACCCTTTTAGGTTCTCTATATTAAACCGATTGTGAATAAATCAATTAGAACAATTCTAATCTTATTTAAATAAATAAATTAAATTATTAATTTATTTAAATAAATAATATTTATTCTACAATAGGGATAAGCCTCCCTAGTGGTTAACGACTTTTCAGATAATATAGATTTCAACATTAATCATAAAAAGAACCTTTGAGTAAATAGTTACCATACAATTCAATCCTTTCACCATATAATGTCCCAATTAAATATAAGACATGGAATTACTGTCAAGACTTATTTTATTTAATTATATGTATTTCGATCCTTAAATGCATAACTCCAAATAATGCAAATTAGAAACTCCTTTCTAATTTCATTCTGCCTTGGCCAAGGACTACTGGGTTGTCATTTATCGAATCACATAAGACATTTCTCTTTTTTTATTAGAAGCGGTAGATTCTTTATTGATCATACATTATCTCCATGTACAACTTATTATACCCAAGCATACCCTTTGATATACCCTAAGGGTCTTAAGGAATAAGTCAAAGTATAACTCATCATACACAAGATACTATGATGATCTCAAGTCCAAGGATCACTTGTACTACTATCACTACAGGAATTCCTATTGACAAGCAAGTAAAACTCCATTAGGTATTCCTTAGCGAGCCACGTTCATTGAACTTATTCTCTAATAAGCACCTACATACTTGCTTTAGTGTCTCCACACAAATGATCATGAGATCAATCATCCTCATCCAATGAGCAAGCAACGTATGTACCAATCTATCCGGATTCACTAATCCCCAATTTAGTAATTCAACGATTGGGAACTATTTTAGTTTTAAGCTTTCTAAGAATTTAGATCTCATTAGAATGATCATCATCATTATTCTAAAAACATTGCTTAAAACTATGGGTTTATCACATATTATAAAACAACATCATGTTGATAATTAAAAGCCTTTAATAAATTAATACTTTTTATTAATAAATGAATAAGATTGTTACAAAGTATATGCTTTATCATCAAACATGATTGGCTTGTGTGCATACTACTTTCAGGTACTCCTACCTAAGGTTTATAACCTACATCTTTGATACTAACTGTAACGACCCCAAAATTCATACAATACAGTTACCGACTTTGGTCGTTAATAACACGTCTAACTTCTGATTTTACATCATTATTCGATGTTAAACTTAATAATATGCAGAATAATTTAAACATTTCTATCTTCTTACTTTAATTCCTTGAATCAAAACCTTTATCATCTACATGTCTTTGAAACATATATAATCCATGATTCACTTCATCACAATTATTTATATCAAATTTTATATTTTAATTCGATAACCTTTGCATATCAGATAACTCAAACTTTAACTTTACAACTCAACAGAAAACTATACATCATAAAATATTTAGTACATCTCATGAATCTTAATCATGGTTTAAAGAAATAACAACTTTTAGCTAAAATATTAATTTTTGTGTATTATTTCTGATCCACGGCATTCAAGTAGCACATAGTGTTACCTTCAATCCTTAACCTGCAAAAATGGTTATTTGCAAGGTTGAGCTCGACAGCCCAACAAAATCTAATAGTTTTCATGCATCACGTAGCACATAATAGCATGCTCAACATATATCTCATAAATATTGGACTAACATAACATACATGTTACAGTTCATATAACAAGTATAAAGATGTATAAAGATTGAGTTCCTTACTCGATCAACATGATTTACTCAATCAACGTAGTCATAAGTTGACTTTAACATTTCATACATTCAACATATATATAACACATCATGCTCTTTGCAATAAAGATTTAAAACAATCAAATTCACATAGCAAATAGGAACTGAAAGACTTGCCTTGATCTGCACTTCACGTGCCCTACAAATTTATATAATCATGCACATCAACTATTAGTCACATAGCAACGCATAGTAGTTGTAATGTAAACTTTACTCTACATCTCATAACCCTTCCTATTATATATACACAATGTTCAATTTTATTGTGTTAACTTTCAACTTATATCTAACTGAATTTCATATTCGAAGTTCATTCAAGTGTTTAAGTCTTCCTAGGACTACTTATTGGTTTTATATTAACACTATCAATATCTTATTATATTCATTTCATTTGATTTAAAACACTTTTTATGTGACAACCCCAAAATAGGTCCAATCCATCAAACCCATTCTGAGCCGCCAAATACATGCTACAGAAAACAACTACAACTTTATTACAACAATTGTCGTGCAAAATACAACAACATAAATGCTGTGAGTTTTGATACAAATATATACCAACTGTGACTCATGTCCCAACCTTGGATAGCACGTCACAATGACACCTTACATAAAGGTACAGTCAAAAACTATTTTAGAAATTAGAATATTTGGAAAGTGCTCAAGGAAACCTTCGTACATGGGAGGCCATGCATCTAGGTTATGATAGATATCATATGTGCACAGAATTATCCTTGGTTGACCCAATAGACCCCAAAGAAAAACGAGAAGATTACTATCATATTCTTCCCAATGGTGAGTCTTCTCTTGACATATCATTATCTCCACTGTCTCTAAATGAGAATTATACTCCAAACAAACACCAAGATTATATAGGTAGTGCTCGTAGATATACTCTGCAAGTGGATGTGCACAACCCTGTCTTATGATAACATGAGTTTGTATGTCATTAGACATCTTGTATGATAGTGGCAAAACACCCTTCCAAAGTTAAGTTCACCTCACCCTATTCGGTTCACCAAAATTAAATATCAAATGACGTATATAATACGACACATATCTAAAGTCTCAATAAAATTATTTTCATACTATTTAGGGAGAACCTCAACAGCTATAGACCACCGTTCTATTCCCCTGTTATCCCCGCTTCGACCCAAATTACACTTTTATTACGAAAGGAATTGTGAAACAAAAGGGTGAGCACAACTAGCTCGAGAAAGAATATCATGACTAAAGATAATTAAATTATCAATAGCCTTCATCGATGTCGTAAATCGTAGATTTAGAACATATGGTAGATGATAAAACTTTTTAACCATAGTTGTAGCGAAAGAAGCAATCCATTAGAAGAGTCAAATAGACCATAAAATCTATTATCTTCTCCATGTTAAAAGTCCACCAATAATGTTTTATCCCTGTAATATAAATCAACAGTTCCTTTCCACAATCATATGAATAACTCATAATCATAATTGTGATTCTAAATTCCTCTTCTCATCCGGATTTAAGATAATTTTCATCACCTGTCTTTACCTGAAACATCAAAGATCATGGTTATACCAAATCACAGTTCATGTTCATAATCATACTAATAAATTTATCTTTGCACTACGGGCCAAAGATATTCATCAATAAGTTTTCTTTGCACTACAGGCCAAAGATATTCAATAACAGGTCATCTTTGCATTACGAGCCAAAGATATTCATCAACAAATCATCTTTGCACTTTCTGGTGCAAAGATATTCATTATCATTTCATCTTTTTCAAGGCAAAAGATATTCAACAACAAGTCATCTTTGCACTACAGGCCAAAGATATTCAACAACAGGTCATCTTTGCACTACGAGCCAAAGATATTCATCAATAATTCATCTTTGCACTACATGCCAAAGATAATCCTCAACAGTTCATATTTGCACTACATGCCAAATATATTTATCAACAGTTCATATTTGCACTACAGGCCAAATATATTCATATCTCACAGAATATATAATCATTTCAGAATTTATAAAAACAATAATTATAACCATGTTGATCATTTTACCTTTACACTTAAGCTAAAGATATTCAATTATAAATTTAATGGTCATGATCATACCAGTCAACAATTCAACTTTGCACTACTGGCCAAAGGGAACCCATAGTCATGATCATACCAAAAATTTACCCATCTTTACACTCAAGTCAAAGAGAAATATCATCATTAGGGTTATAAAAATGTTATATATAATAGTAAAATCAATATAATCAAAACATTTATATTTAATCTCAAAAGTAATATTCATAAATTAACTATAATTTGGTTAGAAAAAGAAACCAATTTTGTCATGAATAGTAACTCGTGAATAGTAACCCATGAATAGTAACTTCGTGAATAGTAACTCATGAATAGTACTCCATATTCGTACATAGTACCGTATACGTAAATAATGTCATATACGTAAATAGTGCCATATACATGAATAGTGTCGTATACGTGAAGAGTGTCGTATACATGAATAGTAATCCTGACTCAAAAAGGTAGAAATTCCACAATAAGATCCATACCAATATGTCAGTATAATGATATTGAAAGAATAACATCATTATGAAGAATATAACATCCCTTAATATCCCTTACTATCCCTTACCTCAAAAGAGCAGCACTTCTGACTGGATATCGGATATGAAGTTGAAGGAAACTTGCACTAATGAATAGTAACTCACCAAGTATCTAAATACTCACAAATACACTCGATAATCTAGAGAGAAAAAGAGAGAAAACTTATGAATTCTGGTGTGATTTTCAATTCTAACTTAGCCCTCTATTTATAGGAAAATGTTAGCACGTCAAGGCATTTTAACTCGCAACTCACGATGGCTTTACCTGCTACTATTCCCACCCACCACATTTGAAAATTCAATTGAGCACATTTCTCACCAACCAAAAGTGGGGCCCACCAATTCTAGAATTTTCCACCAAAATCATTTATAACCTAATTTCCGAATCAGTCACCTCTTAAAATTCATAACAAATTATACGCTCATTTTTAACGGTTCAAAATTTGTTGACATATACTCAACTTATATATGTATAACATATCAAAAAATTACAACAATCATACGGTCAGATTAAAAATTATAACTCACACAATAAAGGCATTTGTAAGAACAGGATTTGATCTTTTAATACCTCGATCGACAAAATACTTGATAAAACACCTCAACATTAATTCCTTCATTTATAACCACATAAATAAATCCATCATTTATATCCGAATCAAATAAATATTTCATTATCATATAAATCAATAATTAATTATTCACAAATAATATTACAGAATCACAACAATGACAATCGAGCGCTTCTGAAAAAGGGGCTTTCCGATAAGGATTTCTCCTTACTAGCGCGCAATTAGGTGACCAAACCTCTCATTGACAGAACTTTCTAGATATTGCCAATAATGATATCTCATAATAGTATTCAAATAATATGAATTATTGATTCGATAATGGGAAATACTGTGCAGTGACAATTATTGAAACAACAATAATATAAAATATCAACGCAACAATTATTGAACCAATAAAATAAAATATTAAACAGTAATTACTGTAACAATTATTGAATAGTGCCTTCTCACGTAAGAATCAATAATTGGTGCAATCTGCAAGTGTCTTCTTGTCTGACAACGCCAGATTATTATTGTGTTTTAACCACCGTGTATTCCAACAGTATTAACGGTAACAACTACGCCGTTATTTATAAACAACTTATACTTGTCATTTTCTTCATCCAATCGCTTTCCGTTATGGGACCCACAAAAGGCTGCGCCGTCGTACAAATATTCCCCGACAACAATGAATATTTTATAGTCACTTGCTTATTTTGAAAAAAATTCATATATCACCCTTAACTTTAACCTTTATCAATTTAACCATTTACTGAATAGTAATTATAAGAAAAATTGAATACTTTTATTTCATAAAATTTGGGGTCTTATATTTTACGTTCATTATCGCTTATCACGGCGTTTCGACGTTTATTCGTTACACGCCCAATTTGTCTCTCTTGTGTGTGCTTAGTATGCGTATACAACTTATCTAATATATCATTTATTAATATTAAGTATTATTATAATTCATAACATTCATGTTTTATAACTTAGAACAACATCTATTATCGTCGACATCACTATACTTGTGTATGTGCATGTCCGACGCCCTCCGATTGCCTCTGAATACGCATCAGTCACAACAATGATCATTTTGACTATTGTTCCCGACCTCAAATTGACAAACTTAAAGAATAAAAGTTGTAGGTCTATTCTTCCTCGTTCTGGATCATCTTGAATCACCTCAATCGGAGTTCGTATGAAAACGCTATTCCTATTTTACTAAAATAGGTCAAAGTAGTCACACCTGACATACTTTGGGCAATTGCTACTTAAATTAAGCCTTAGCACACATAGCAGTTTGCACAGGCTTGATCTGACTATGCCCCAAATAACTTAGGGCACAGTAGCATTTACCTTTAGCGTAAACAGGACACAAGGTACTGTTCTTAAGATTTTTGACCCTTTTTCTCCTACTAATCTTCATAACTTGAGTTATACACATCCAAATTAGTCCGTTTTCGATTCTATGGATTTGTAATTCATAGAACTACAATATACTAGAATTCTAACAATTTATAAAAACATTAACCAACCTAAAATTTGACCCAAAACACATGTTCGTACTCTATTTTCATGTTTTAACATCTCTAGCAAATTCGATCGCCACGACTTCGTTTCTTAATCAATTGACACGACTTAAACTATGTTATTTTCGTTTCTTTACATACTAACATAATCCAACATCAATTTACAGATTATAACACATATTAAACATGAAATTTATACTTTCTTAAGCCATTTTTCATACATAAACACTGTTATCCCAATTTCTTCCTACAATCCCAATTTCATGTGTTTGATACTCAAACAATCACTCATATATGATGATTAACAGATTATAAACCCTATATACAAGTATTTGTATCAATCCCACATGATTATCAATAGTAATTTCAAAGATAAAAGTTAAGATTAGAGTAGCTTATACCTTGAATCTTTGTTTGTTGGGAAGATGATTGTTTTCCCTTGATATTCCAACTCCCTAGCAAAATCTACAGAGAATTTCTCTCTTCCTACCAAGTTCTTTCTATACTATGTTCTTCACTGATATCTAACCTTAGGGAAAGAAATAATATGCATAGAAATAAACTGATATGACTTTTACGTCTGCGTCAGTTACAATAAGCCAAAGGCCACAAGGCTTTGTTTGGCTACACACAATTCCCCTCATTCCAATTTATTTTGATAAGATTATATTATATAGGTTTTATTTGCCACACATGTAACCATTTTACATAACTTACAATAATAATTATAATAATTATTATAATTCTTTTGATTATTAATAAATAATAATATATCTAATTTAATTAATAAATTAGATTTAAACAACGCTTTATTTAATTTAATTATTTTCTTTAATATTAAACAACTTATTTAATTTAATTAATTCATTAAATTAAATCTTTCAAATAAAAATTACCATTATTCAATTTCATTACTAAATTAATGCACCACAATTCATCCATTATTTATTTATCTTAATAAATAAATTAATTAAAATATTTATTTAATTCAATAAATATTTAAAATTAATTAGAA
Source organism: Panax ginseng (assembly GCA_020205605.1). NCBI lineage: Eukaryota > Viridiplantae > Streptophyta > Magnoliopsida > Apiales > Araliaceae > Panax > Panax ginseng. Next base: position 129,237,829 of record CM035136.1, on the reverse strand, counting down.
AATTCATTTAATTCCTTCAATAGTTAACTTAACTATTAAACCTCACTTTCTAATATATGAATATATATTTCTTCACCCCAGATCACATGTTTCAAAATATATAACACATATATATAAATACTCAAACTCAAAACATCTCATAATAAAAATTTTAATTATTAAATTCCTATTTTAATAACCTATAAAAATTTGGGTTGTTACAATAAATATTATAATTTAATAATATGAATAACTTTTATCGTTCTCAATTATTGATTTAATAATATAACATATTATGCAGATGATCTTTGTGATAATAATTGAATCAATAATATGAGAGATATGATCGTGATTCTTTGTAGCAATAATTGAGTATAATCGAGTGACTTCTCACGTAAGCATCAATAATCAATCTGTGTCTTCTTATGCGACCAACGCGTATTCTTGTACTTTTACTTGGGTAGTTCAGCGGTTTTAACGGTAACACTTTCGTAGTTATTTTTATAAAATGATAATTATGTCATTTTCTAACTACGACAATACTTCCGTTGTGGGGTCCACCAATGATTGTCTTGGTCATAATGCAATATTTCCTATTAAAACGAATATTCCCCACCAATCTAATATTATATATGAGACCCTTTATTTTATGAATAAAGATTCTCGAAATATTTTTTTGAATATTATGGTGTGGATTTGATATAATGTTATAGTTGTGTGTAATATTTATAAATTTTGCAAAGTATGCAAGTTGTTATATAATATTCAATTGGTCGGGGAATATTCATTTTAACAGGAAATATTCGTAATAATGGCACAATCATTGAGTGGACCCCGCAATGTAATTATTGTTTCGGATTGAAAAAGACAAAATATTTTATGAAAATAACGGCGGAAGTTTTACCATAATCTTGAAACACCCGTTAAAAATATGAAGAATACGCTGTGGTTGCATAGTAGCACCGGTAATGATTGATTATTGATGCTTACGTGAGAAGTCACTAAGTTTTGTTAAATTATTGCTACAGTAATTGTTGCATAGTATCTCATGTTATTTGATTCAATTATTGTCGATATTTTATATATTATTAAATCAATAATTGAGATAACAAAGCTATTATATGCAATATTAACGATGTCTAGAAGTTCTTCCAAGGAAAGGTTTGGTCACCTAATTTCGTGCCAATAGGGAGAAATCCTTATTGAAAAGCCCCCTCTTTCCTGGGAACGACCTGATCGATTAATATTATGAATTATAATAAATGTGATAAGTTTTGTTTTATTATTATTATAAATGTATAAAAAAGAAAACTTTTTATATAAAACAGAATACTTTTATAAAGTTATTTGTTTTATTAGACTATAAATAGAATATATAATATTCTATTATGCATAGTATTTGTATAAGTACTGCATAGTATTTGCATAGTAAAATCTTTTTTATATAAAATGTAAATACTTTTATAAAGTTATTTATTTTATTAGACTATAAATAGAATATATAATATTCTATTATGCATAATATTTGCACGTAGTAAAATCTTTTTATATAAAATGTACTTTTTTATAAAGTTATTAGTTTTATTAGATTATAAATATAATATATTATATTTTATTTAAAAGATTTTGTTTTATTAGAATATTTTATTAATATTGCATAGTAAATCAATATGGACCGTCCGTTAAAAAGTAAATCAATCTGGACCGTTCATGAATTAGTTACTATTCAGTCAATTTTCCTATAAATAGAAGCTCATTCCTTCATTATTTCTTACGAATTCACTAAAACTCTAGAGAGAGAAACTATATAGAGAAATAAGAAAAGTATTCTGCTACTTCACTACTCCTATATCCAGTTTCTTCTAAGATAAGGGATATTCTGTGTTGTACTCGTAAGGGGTATTATTTCTTTCGTCTTCATGAAGAGAACTTCTGTTATTCCATTCTTTAATATTCTGTTGGAATAACCCGTATATGCGGACTATCCTATACATGGTGAAATTCTTCTGTTATTCCATTCTTTATTATTATGTTGGAATAACATATACATGCCAAGTCTTCGCATACATGGTGAAATTCTTCTATTATTCCATCGCTTAGTATTACATTGAATATCCCACATCTATGCGTTCGCATGACCTGCTTCCATTATTTATTATTTTGTTGAATATCCATGCAATGCGCTTCTGCATGACCTTGTTCCGTTCTTTATTATTCTATTGGAATATCCAGTCTGTGCGATTTACGCATGACATAGTTTCGTTCTTTATTATTCGCTGGAACATCCATGCATGCGGTTCTTACGCATGACCTAGTTCCGATTCTTTATTATTCTGCATTGGAACATCACATTCATGGCGATTACGCATGACCTGGTTCCATTCTTTATTATTCTGTTGGAATAATCTATCTGTGCGATCTATCGCATGCATGGTGATTTCTTCTGTTATTCCATTCTTTATTATTCTGTTGGAATAACCTGTCTATGTGGATTATCAGATGCATGGTGAATGATCCTTTGTATTCATTCCTTATTAAATTGTGGAAATGATCTGTCTAAGTGGATTACCGCATGGCGGGCGAAAATCCATTTGCAGTTTCATATATTCTCTTATACTTAGTTGGTTAAAGCTTTGACTTCTATACTCCATGAAATTAATGGAATATCCTTGATGTTTGCGCTTCATCCAGTATCTTTTCATGGAAATATTCTTCTGAGCATTTTTGAATTTTACTCTACAAAGAAGTATCATGTTGACAATTTGGACGTTATTGGTTCTTGGATAAACTAATTCTTGAACTTGTTTTATTGAATTATTATGTCATTGTCATCATCCTCATGTTTATATTATGTTGAAAGTCATCTATGGCCTGTAGTGCATAGATGGACTTGGTATGATTATGACCAGGGATTATTCGGTATAATCGTGACCGTAATATTACAAATGATGTGGAAAAAGTCATCATTGGCCCGTAGTGCATTGCTGGATAGTTTTTGGTATGATTATAGCTATGGATTCTCTTCGGCCAAGGGTGCAAAGATGAATTATTTTATGACATGATCAGGACCGTTGATGAAAACACGATTATCTTTGGCCTGCAGTGCATGGATAATTCGTGGTCGTGATACTAAAGAATATCTGTGGCCTGTAGTGCATGGATGATTTAATGATGTGGATTATTTATTAAGCTGAGTCTCAGCGATAAAAGTGATGAAAAAACCTTGTAAATCATAGAAGATAGTAGATTTTATTCTCTACTTGACTCTTTTAATGGATTGCTTGTTCCGCTGCAGTTAAACATTATGTTTGTTATTTTGTATCGGTTTAACACTGTTGAAGGATAACGATAATTTATTCTGCAATATCTTAGTAATAATATTTCTTACTGGGCTAGTTGAGCTCACCCTTTTCCTTTCATTATTCTCTTCAGGAAATGAGAACGTAGCAGGGACTAGTCGGGGAACGGAGTGACGGTCTAGATGATAGCATTAGTAGTCCTCACTATTCTATGAAATAGTGTGATAATAAATGTATTGAGGACTTATTTTGAGTTTGAATCACGCCCTAAGAAGATAATATTTGTATTAAAACTCACAAATTTCATGTTGTATATTTAAGATTGTATTTATATTATGTACCATGTATTTAGCGACTTCGTAATAGGTGATGTATACCTATTTTGGGGCGCCACAATTAGTATCAAATCTTAGGGATATGATCCCGGTGAGATGTGAGACAAGAACTAGGAGGGGAGAGATTTAGGAATTCTTTCGCTAGTGTGACCTACCTAAGTTTATTTGATATTTAATTGGTCGGTCAGAGTATAGGGATAATATGTGATATGTTAATTAACCCTTGTTTTGTGGTAGTATTTGAAAATGACATCCAAAAATATTGAGATAAGCAATGAAGCACATGAGACCGTTGAGTCACCAACGAACAATACCCATGGGTAATGTGCAACAGGAAGATAATAATCCTTATGTAAACAATAACACCGATGAAATGGTGAACGATGGGATGTTCAAAGGCTTTATGCAATTCATACAACATCAGGCAAGAGCGGCTCCTATCCAAAATACAGGTGGAAACACTGGCAACTCTTGGACGGTCACCGCTAAGAAGTTCAAGGAGCTGGGACCACCAGAGTTTTTGGGAAAGCCAGAACCACTTAAGGCGGAGACGTGGTTAAAGCAGATCACCAAGATATTTGATGTCTTGGGATGCTCTGAGGAACAAAAGGTTCCCTTTGCCATCTTTATGTTGCGTGAAGAAGAAGAAGATCATTGGTGGGAATCTATAAAACGTGCCCAGACTGACGCACTCAAGATGTCTTGGGAGAAGTTCCAAGAGCTGTTCAAGGACAAGTACTTTCCTGAAAGTATTCATCACATGAAAGAGGTGAAATTCATCAAACTGGAGCAAAATAATATGACCATGTCGCAGTATGAGGCTAAGTTTGCGGAGCTATCCCGATTTGCATCTTATTTGGTAGATAATGAGGAGCGAATGACACGAATGTTTCTAAGAGATTTGAAACCCGAAATACGTCAATACCTCATTTCTCACAAACTTTATTTATATTCAGATGTTGTGAATAGGGCTCAGTTATTGGAGCGCGATAATGAGTCAGCAGAATCAAAAGGCAACGACCAATAATAGGATAATAATCGTACCGATGGAAACGGTCATCGGAACAATGATAACCATCGTGTGGGAAATTATCATGACCAAGATAATAGAAGTGGAAATTTCAAGAAGAGAAGGTTTAATAATGATGGAAAGACAAAGCAATGACCAACACCTGCTTTCAAAGGAAGAAGAACGACCACCGTTCAGATGTTTCAAATGCGGACAAGAGGACACATCCATCCAAACTGTACGCAGCAATACAAAACGTGTTTTAATTGCGGAAGAGAAGGTCACCTAGCTCGATTTTGTCGTATGGTGAAGTCAAGTCCAGCCGGTAGTTTAAGAGAGCATTTTTTTTTCGTGACGAGGAACCTGAATAAAATTATCACGGGTAAGTTAATCATAAACTCTTGCGAAGTTTATACCGTGTTAGATACCAGTTCTACTCACTCTTTTATTTCACCTTGTTATGTCCAATGTTTGAATTTAACTCCGGAGAATTAGACTTTGACTTATCTGTTGAAACTCTGTTAGGAGAAACCTTCGTTACCTCTACTGTTTATAAATCTTGTTTGATTCAAATCGACACTTTCACGTTACCTGTCGATCTTATCTTTTTGAAAATACTTGTCTTAGATGTGATTTTAGGAATCGATTGGTTAACTACTCATCAAGCTTTTTGTAAGGTTGTTAGCTTTCATATTCATAACCAATCTATTATGCGAATTCAAGAAACCAAACCACTAAAGTCAATCATTGTCATATCAAGCCATAAGTAAAGAGCCCCGAGCCTTTCGCTGGTGACTTCCTTGTGTGGAATGCACCGAAGCCAGACTTTCTATAGGGGAAGCCGTGTATAACGATGGCAAGTTGATAGGTATCAATGTGACGTACTATCCAAGTCTTGGATGAGATTCACAATTTTGAATGATATTTCTATTGTTAATAAATTTCCTAACGATTCTTGAAGACTTCTTAGCCTACCCTCTAGGCGTGAAATCGAATTTTGTATCGACCCCAAAGATAAAATCCATTTCTTAAACCCTCAAATATTTCTTCAACTAAAATGAACGTAACATGCGCCAAAGACATTGACTCGAGCTGTTGAAGATTATGATCGTACCATTCAATACCATCGTAGAAAAAGCTAACATGGTAGCTAACGCATTGAGTAGAAGATCATATGCGGTTACAAGTGCGAATATACGAACCCACGTGAAGATAATGAATATACGAGTAGAATCGACTTTAATCGATAAAGTTAAAGCAGCTCAAGCTACACACCCATAGCTGATGAATATGAAAAAGAAGGTTCAAAAGAGAGTTATTCCAGAAGCAAGAATCAATGAAGAGAGGAAATCTCAACCCTCGATTTAATTGGCCCATTTGAAATCCTCGATCGAGTAGGAACTGTGGCTTATAGACTAGTTTTACCTCCAAATATGTCGCATGTTCTTAACGTTTTTAACATATCGATGTTACGTAAATATGTGGACGACTCGAACCACATTATTAATTTAGAACCAGATGAGATAGCAAAAGATTTAACGTATGAGGAGATATGTGTTAAAATCTTGGATAAGAAGGATCACATTCGACACTCAAAGGTTATACCTCAAGAGTTAAAATCTAAAATAAAGTCAAGCTATCCTCACCTCTTCGGCATATCAGGAACGTATGTAAATTTTGAGGGAGAAATTTCATAAGGAGGGGAGATTGTGAGACCCCAGACTTTATGAATAAAGATTCTCAAAATATTTTTTTGAATATTATGGTGTGGATTTGATATAATGTTATAGTTGTGGGTAATATTTATAAATTTTGCAAAGTATGCAAGTTGTTATATAATATTCGATTGGTCAGGGAATATTCGTTTTAACAGGGAATATTCGTACAACGACACAATCATTGGTGGACCCCACAACGGAATTATTGTCGAATTGAGAAAACGATAAAAATATTTTATGAAAATAACGGCGGAAGTTTTACCGTTAACTGTTGAAACACCCGGTGTTAAAAGTACAGTAATACGTGTGGTTGCATAGTAGCACACGATATTGAATATTGATGCTTACGTGAGAAGTCACATAGTTTTGTTCAATTATTGCTACAGTAATTGCTGCATAGTATTGATAAGTGGGTTTTACACCTATTTATTGGATATTAATTCATGCGAACTAGGCCCATCTCAAGTATATTTTAGTGTGTATTTAGTGCATTTCATGTTATTTTGCATTGCATTTACTTAAAACTCCTTTGGTGTAAAAGTGCAGGATATGGCATGATTTGGTGATATAAATGGCATGAGGCTATTGGATGCATGGCATGAGGATCAATTGGAGCAGGAAGCTAAGCATGGATGGACAAAAGAATGAACGCATGAGCAACGGATCACTTCTGTAGATGAGAACCGTAATTGAGTTAGTCGCAAGCGTGGGCGTCGCTAAGCAGAATAAGCTTGAGGATCGCCTTGCAGCATGACTGAGCACTGGATGACGAAATTGCACATTGCAAGTTGCACGCCCACGCGAGGATTGCAAAGGAGGATCTTGTGCGCCGATGCGATATGATCTTCGAAAAATGTTTATTTCAATTTCTAATTTAAGGGTTGTAATTAATTAAAAACGATTTCTGACTGGTGTCAGACGTATCATTATTCAGTTTTTACGTATTTTTCATATCGTAACTAGGGTTTATACTCTGAGGGAGATTCCAACATAGAACGAGGCCTAAACTCCAACTTTTCTAATTCTTCTTGGGATTTTCTATCATTGTGATATTTATTAGTATTTTGCTAGATTTATATGAGGATTTGAACATTACCATTGGATTATAATCAGCAATTGGGTTGATCATTCTATCTTTCATCTTTTAATTGTTTGCTTATTAGCCATGTTTAGCTTTGATCCCATAATGGCTTTTGGTTCAGTCATGAACTAATCTCCATTATGGGATTCTAACGGATTTTAATATGTAGTTTGGTTGCATGCTTGAATGCTGGATTGTTTTACATATTATATGGGATTTCTATCATGGTTGTTTTGCATGTATGAATGCTTGATCACCATTCGTTTTCATTACTTGTATGGAATTGACAATGAACATGTAAGTATGAATTGTAATCATGATAGCATACGTATATGGGGCTGTTTTTTATGGCTTGTGTATTTCGTGAACCAGATAGACATATATTGTTTCACCATATGAGTTAGAATAAGGGCTTGTGTTTAAATTCAATATGGTTGCAATTTCATATAGACATAGAGTGATTTTGGTTATATTGATGATTACATGGAGTCTATCGCTTGTGGATGCTGTGTAAGTATGTCATAGTACATTGAAAAATGACTATGACTCTTTTAGTGCTCTTGGCTACTTTCCTGTGATATGTGAACAATTCTTGCATGATATTGGTGATTAGAGAAAATATTAAATGAAGTTAGGATCCCATTATTTTCAGATTTGATTTATTACATTTTTATTCTTGTTTTAATCGTTATTTGCGATTAGAGTAATTCACCAATCATATTCATTAGTTTGAGCATATAAATATAGTGATTTAATTGATGCATAGTGATTTAAATTTGACAACTTTCTCTGTGGGATCGATACTTTACTTGCTCTGTATTACTTGTTGACACATGTATGCTTGCATGAGTTAGAGCTCTTTTGTTAGAACTGAAAAAGAGGCAACAAGTATCTCACGTTATTTGATTCAATTATTGTCGATATTTTATATATTATTAAATCAATAATTGAGATAACAAAGTTATTATTTGCAATATTAACGATGTCTAGAAGTTCTGCCAAGGAAAGGTTTGGTCACCTAATTGCGCGCCAATAGGGAGAAATCCTTATTCGAAAACCCCCTCTTTCTTGGGAACGACCTGGTCGATTAATATTGTGAATTATAATAAAGGTGATACATTTTGTTTTATTATTATTATAAATGTAATAAAACAGAAAACTTTTTATATAAAACAGAATACTTTTATAAAGTTATTTGTTTTATTAGACTATAAATAGAATATATAATATTCTATTATGCATAAGTGTTTCACATAAATACATGCATAGTATTTGCATAGTAAAATCTTTTTATATAAAAAATGTAATACTTTTATAAAGTTATTTGTTTTATTAGACTATAAATAGAATATATAATATTCTATTATGCATAGTGTTTGTATAATGCTGCATAGTGTTTGCATAGTAAAATCTTTTTATATAAAACAAAATATTTTTATAAAGTTATTCGTTTTATTAGATTATAAATAGAATATATTATATTTTATTTAAAAGATTTTGTTTTATTAGAATATTTTATTAATATTGCATAGTAAATCAATATGGACCGTCCGTTAAAAAGTAAATCAATATGGACCGTTCATGAATTAGTTACTATTCAGTCCATTCTCCTATAAATAGAAGCTCATTCTTTCATTATTTCTTACGAATTCACTGAATCTCTAGAGAGAGAAACTATAGAGAGAAAGAAGAAAAGTATTTTGCTACTTCACTACTCATATATCCAGTTTCTTCTAAGGTAAGTGATATTATGTGTTGTACTCGTAAGGGGTATTATTTCTTTCGTCTTCATGAAGAGAACTTCTGTTATTCCATTCTTTAATATTTTGTTGGAATAACCTGTATATGGGGACTACCCTATACTTGGTGAAATTCTTCTGTTATTCCAATCTTTATTATTATGTTGGAATAACCTGTCTATGCGAAGTACTGCATACACGGTGAAATTATTCTATTATTCCATCATTTATTATTCTGTTGGAATATCTTGTCTATGCGTTTATGCATGACCTGGTTCCGTTCTTTATTATTCTATTGGAACATCCAGTCTGTGCGGTTTACGCATGACCTAGTCCCGTTCTTTATTATTCTGTTGGAACATCATGTTTGTGCGGTTTACGCATGACCTGGTTCCGTTCTTCAATATTCTGTTGGAACATCCTGTCTGTTCGGATTACGCATGACCTGGTTCCATTCTTTATTATTCTATTGGAATAACATGTCTGTGCGATCTATCGCATGCATAATAATTTCTTCTGTTATTTCATTCTTTATTGTTCTGTTGGAATAACCTGTCTATGTGGATTATCACATGCATGGTGAATGATCATTTGTATTCATTCCTTATAAAATTGTGGAAATGATCTATCTAAGTGGTTTACCGTATGGCGGGTGAAAATCCATTTGCAGTTTCATATATTCTCTTATACTCAGTTGGTTAAAGCTTTGACTTCTATACTCCATGAAATTAATCGAATATCCTTGTTATTTGCGCTTCATCCAGTATCTTTTCATGGAAATATTCTTCTGAGCATTTTTGAATTTTACTCTACAAAGAAGTATCATGTTGACAATTTGGACGTTATTGGTTCCTGGATAAATTAATTCTTGAACTTGTTTTATTGAATTATTATGTCATTGTCATCATCCTCATGTTTATATTATGTTAAAAGTCATCTATGTCCTGTAGTGCATAGATGGACTTGGTATGATTATGACCAGGGATTATTCGGTATAATCATGACCGTAATATTACAAATGATGTGAAAAAAGTCCTCATTGGCCCGTAGTGCATTCTTTGGATGCTTTTTGGTATGATTATGGCTATGGATTTTCTTCTGACCAAGGTGCAAAGATGAATTATTTTATGGCATGATCGGACCGCTGATGAAAACACGATTATCTTTGGCTGCAAAGGTATGGATAATTCATGGTCGTGATACTAAAGAATATCATTGGCTTGTAGTGCGGGGATGATTTGATGATGTGGATTGTTTATTGTTGTTTGAGTCTCAAATGATAAAGTGATGAAAAAACCTTTTAAATCATAGAAGATAGTAGATTTTATTCTCTACTTGATTCTTTTAATGGATTGCTTGTTCCGCTGTAGTTAAACTTGATGCTTGTTATTTTGTATCGGTTTAACACTATTGAAGGCTAACGATAATTTATTCTGCATTATCTTAGTCATAATATTTCTTACTGGGCTAGTTGAGCTCACCCTTTTGCTTTCATTATTTTCTTCAGGAAATGAGAACGTAGCAGGGACTAGTCGGGGAATGGAGTGACGGTCCAGATGATAGTATTAGTAGTCCTCACTAATCTATGAAATAGTGTGATAATAAATGTATTGAGGACTTATTTTGAGTTTGAATACTGTCTAGAAGACAATATTTGTATTAAAACTCACAGCTCATGTTGTATATTTAAGATTGTATTTGTATTCTGTACCATGTATTTGGCGACTCAAAATAGGTGATGTATACCTATTTTGGGGGCATCACATTATATAACCACTTGCTTACTTTGCAAAATTAGTAAATATTACCCACAACTATAACATTATATCAAATCCATACCATAATATTCAAAAATATATTTCGAGAAAATTATTTTTTATTCATAAAAGTTGGGGTCTTATAACAGGTTGCATTTTTTTTTTACAACTGTGACGCCCCCAAAATAGGTATACATCACCCATCTTGAGTCACCAAATACATGGTACAAAATTCAAATACAACTTAATTATACAACAATGAGTGTAAAATACTGACAAAACATAATCTAAGAGTTTTAATAAGAATATTGTCATCCGCATAATATTCACACTCAATGGAGTCCTCATTACATTTAATGTCACACTATTTAATGTAATAGTGAGGACTACTAATGCTATCATCCGGACCATCACTCCGCTCCCCGACTAGTCCCGTACTATGTTCTCATTTCCTAAAGAGAACAAAGGAAAGAAAAGTGAGTGAGCTCAACTAGTCCAAAGAAGAAATATTATGACTAATATAATGCGTAATAAATTATCATTAGCCTTCAACAATGTTAAACTGATAGAATATAATAGACAACAAGTTTAACGGCAGCGGAACAAGCAATCCATTAGAAGAGTCAAGTAGAACATATAATCTACTATCTTCTATGATTTAAAAAGTTTTTCTTGAACTTTTATAGCTGAGACTCAGCTTAATAAATAAAATTGAATCATCCCTGCATCACGGCCAAGGATATTCATGTAATCATCAATGGTCATGACTATACCGAATAATCCATGGTCATAAACACACCAACAACTGTCCATCAATGAACTATAAGTCAATGAGGAACTTTACCACATCATTCGTCACATTACGGTCATGATTATAACGAATAATCCCTGGTCATAATCATATCAAGTCCATCTATGTACGTAAGACAAAGATGACTTTCATCACAATATAAGCATGAGGATGATGACAATGACATAATAATTCAATAAAACAAGTTCAAGGATAAATTTTAAAGATTTATAATTTTAATTTATCCGGAAATCAATAACGTCCAAATTGTCAACATGATACTTCTTTGTGGAGAAAAATTCAAGAATGCTCAGAATAATATTTCCATGAAAAGATAATGGATGAAGCGCAAATATTAAGGATATTCCACTAATTTTATGGAGTATAGAAGCCAAAACTTTAACCAACTGAATATAATAGAATATATGAAACCGCAAATGGATTTTTGCCCGCCATGCGGTAATCCACGTAGACAGATCATTTCCACAATTTAATAAGGAATAAATACGAAGGATCATTCACCATGTATGCATTTATCTACATAGACAGGTTATTCCAACAAAATAATAATGAATGGAATAATGTAAAAAATTCACCAAAGCGCGTGTAATCCGCATGACATGTTATTCCAATGTAATAATAAAGAATGGAACCAGATCATGCGTAATCCATGCAGCATGGGATATTCCAATGAATAATAATGAATGGAATAACAACAGAAATTCACGAGCAGCACGCGATAGGCCTATGCATACGGGTTATTCCAATGTAATAATAAATAATTGAATAATGTAAGAATTTCACCATGTATATGCGGTATTGCAGCGTAGACATATTATTCCAACATAATAATAAAGAATGGAATAACAACCCTTACGAGTATTGAAAGAAAATAACTCTCTTCATGAATACGAAAGAATAATACCCCTTACCTTAGAAGAAAACTAGAATAGTGAAGTAGCAGACTTCTCTTCTCCTTTCTCTCTATAATTTCTCTCTATAATAATTGCTCTATAGCTTTAGTGAATTGGTGAGAAATGAAGGAAGAACGAGCTTCTATTTATAGGAAAATATAGTTTCAATAATTGCACGTTTTGGGGCTCAAAATATTACAGTATAATACCTTCCTCTTTTTCTTCATTTTTAATTTAGTCCTGCAAGTATTATCAAACTTGCACCACCTCCCCTAATAGTAAATAATGTGAAGCAATAGTTCAATCGTGTGAATCAATAGTTATAATCATGTGAAAATACGAATTACAGTATAATACCTTCAACTATACCTCCATTTTTAATTTAGTCATGCAAGTATTATCAATCTTGCACTACCTCCCCTAATAGTACAAGAATGTGAATCAATAGTACACACATGTGAACAAATAGTTATAATCATGTGAATTAATAGCAATTAATTGCTCATTTATCTGGTCAAATAACCGATTCGTAAATATAACCTCCAGACATCAATTATTATCGAAATAAATATCGATTTTCACTAACACTAATAATTCCAACACAATGGAACTATTAATTTCATCTTTAATCAACACGAACTTATTCATCATTAATATTATAATTCACAATATTTAACAACCAGATCGTTCCCAGGAAAGAGGGGGCTTTTCGATAAGGATTTTTCCTTATTGGCGCGCAATTAGATGACCAAACCTCTCCTTGATAGAACTTCAAGACATTGTAAATATTGCAATTTAATAATATGAATAACTTTGTCGTCTCAATTATTGATTTAATAATATAACATATTATGCAGATGATACTGTGACAATAATTGAATCAATAATATGAGAGATATGATAAAGCAATTACTGTAGTAATAATTGAGTATAACTGAGTGACTTCTTACGTAAGCATCAATAATCAATACCGCAGTGTCTACTTATGCGCAACCACGCGTATTCTCGTACTTTTCATAGGGTAGTTCAACAGTTTTAACGGTAAAACTTTCAGCGTTATTTTTATAAAATGATAATTATGCAATTTTTTAACTACGACAATACTTTCGTTATGGGGTCCACCAATGATTGTGTCGTCGTACGAATATTCCCTGTTAAAACGAATATTCCCCGACCAATAAAATATTATATAACCACTTATTTACTTTGCAAAATTTGTAAATATTACCCACAACTATAACATTATATCAAATCCACACCATAATATTCAAAAATATATTTCGAGAAAATTATTCTTTATTCATAAAAGTTGGGGTCTTATAACCTCCCCTTCTTATGAAATTTCGTCCTCGAAATTAGGGTACGTACCTGGTATATCGAAGAGGTGAGGATATCTTAACTTCATCTCAGATTCTAAGTCCCAGGTCATTTCCTCCACATCGTGGTTTCTCCACAAAACTTTAACTTGAGGTATAACCTTAGAGCGTAGAATATGATTCTTCTTATCCAAGATTTTAACAGGTAACTCTTTATACGTTAAATCTTCCTCTATCTTGTCTGGTTCTAATTCAATAATGTGGTTCGGGTCTTTCACATATTTACGTAACATAGATATGTGAAAAACGTTATGAACACGAGACATACTTGGCGGTAAGGCGAGTCTATAGGCCACAGTTCCTACTCAATCGAGGATTAAAAATGGGCCTCGAGGATTGAGCTTTCCTCTCTTTCCAAATCTCGTAACTCCTTTCCATGGAGAAACACGTAACAACACATGATCTCCAATATTGAATTTCACGTCCTTTCGATGAAGATCAGCATAACTCTTTTCTCGATCTTGTGAGGTTTTTATACGTTGTCGGATTGTTTGAATCTTTTCTATAGTTATACATACCAAATCCGGTCCCAACAACGTTGCTTCACCCAACTCATCCCAGCATACTGGAGAACGACACTTTCTTCCATACAACGCCTCAAATAGAGCCATGCCAATACTTTCTTGATAACTATTATTGTAGGAAAACTCCACCAATGGTAAGAATATGTCCCAACTTCCCTTGAAGTCAAGGACACAGAGTCTTAATAAATCTTCAAGATTTTAATAGTCCTTTCCGACTGCCCATCCGTTTGACGATGATATGCCAAACTAAATCGTAAATCCGTGCCCATAGCTTTTTTGCAAACTAACCCAAAATCTTGAAGTGAATCTTAGGTCTCGATTAGAAACTATGGATACTAGCATACCATGCAATCTTACGATCTCCTTTATGTACATACTAGCAAGACGTTCAAGTGTATAAGTTTCTCGTATCGGTAAGAAATGAGCAGACTTGGTCAATCTATCAACAATGACCCAAATCGCATATATGCCTTGAGAAACTTTGGGAAGACCGATGTGAAATCCATGGTAATGTGCTCCCACTTCCATTCTGGAATTTCAAGTGGTTGCAATGGACCTTTTGGCACTTGATGCTCTACCGACTCGTTGACAAGTTAGACACCTTGAGCTAAACCCGCTATCTCTCTCTTCATATTTCTCCACCAAAATGTATGTCGAAGATCACGATACATTTTGGTACTCCCAGGATGGATTACAAACGGTGTGTTATGCGCCTCCATCATGATTTTATACTTCCAAGTCAGAATCGTTAGGAACACAAAGTCTGGAGTTGACTCGAAGTATTCCTTCTTCATCGATTCTTGCTTCCAGAATAGCGCCTTCTTGTACTTTCTTCCTCATACGCATCAACTCTAGGTCTGTAGCTTGAGCAGCTTTAACTTTATCAATTAAAGTCGGTTCTACTCGTCTATTCGCCATCATCATATGGGTCCCTGAAGTCTTTAACTCTATCTCCATCCTTTGTAAGTCATACAAAATGAGCCTTTGCGTTGACAATATCGCACTCGTACCCGCATATGATCTTCTACTCAATGCGTCATCTACCACGTTCGCCTTTTCATGATGGTATTTGATGGTATGATCATAATCTTTCAACAACTCAAGCCATCATCATTTCCGCATGTTGAGTTCCTTTTGAGTGAAGAAATATTTGATGTGATGCCCCCAAAATAGGTCCAATCCATCCAACCTATTCTGAGTCGCCAAATACATGGTACAGAAAATAACTACAACTTTATTACTACAATTGTCGTGCAAAATACAACAACACATATGCTTTGTGAGTTTTAATACAAATATATACCAATCGTGACTCTTGACACCAACCTTGGATAAAGACGTCACCATGACATCTTACATAAAGGTATAGTCAAAATTGTTTTAGAAATTAAAATCTTTGGGAAGTGCTCAAGAAACCTTCGTACATGTAGGGAGACCATAAATGTCTAGGTTATGATAGATATCATATGGCCACGAAATTATCCTTGGTTGATTGAATAGACCCCAAAGAAAAATGAGAAGATTACTATCATATTCTTTCCAATGGTGAGTCTTCTCTTGACATATCATTATCTCCACTGTCTCTAATTGAGAGTTATACTTCAACCAAACACCAAGATTATATAGGTAGTGCTCGTAGATATACTCAGCAAGTGGATGAGCACAACCATGTCTTATAATGACACGAGGTTGTATGTCATTAGACATCTTGTCTGATAGTGGCAAAACACCCTTCCAACGTTGAGTTCGCCTCACTCTATTTGATTCACCAAATATAACTACTAAATGATGTATACAACACCTTTCTATACTGCTTAGGGAGAACCTCCACAGCTAGAGACCACAGTTCTATTTTTCTGTTACCCTCGCTTGACCTAGCTACACTCCTATTACCTGAAAAGGAATTGTGAAGCAAAAGGGTGAGCACAACTAGCCCAGTAAAGAATATTATGACTAAAGATAATTACATTATCAATAGACTTCATCAGTAATAAATAAGAGATTTAGAACATATGGTAGATAATAAAACTTTTCAACCATAGTTGCAGTGGAATGAGCAATCCATTAGAAGAGTCAAATAGACTATAAAGTCTATTATCTTCTACACATTAAAAGTCTACCAACAATGTTTTATCCCTATAACATCAATCAACAGTTCCTTTCCACAATCATATGAATAACTCATAATCATAATTGCGATTCTAAACTCCTCTTCGCATCCAAGACGAAGATAATTTTCATCACCTGTCTTTACCTGAAACATCAAAGATCATGGTTATACCAAATCACAAGTCATCTTTGCACTACATGCCAAAGATATTCAACAACAAGTCATCTTCGCACTACATGCCAAAGATATTCAACAACGGGTCATCTTTACACTACGGACCAAAGATATTCATCAACACTACAAGCCAAAGATATTCATATCTCAAAGAAATACATAATCATTTCAAAATTTATATAAACCATAATTATATCCATATATGTTGATCAATTCACCTTTTCACTTAAGCTAAAGATATTCAATTATAAATTCAATGGTCATGATCATACCAGTCAATAATTCAACTTTGCACTACTGGCCAAAGAGAAGTTATCGTCACGATCATACCAATAATCTACCCATCTTTACACTCAAGTCAAAGAGAAATATCATCATTAGGGTTATAAGAATGTTATATATGATAATAAAAACAATATAATCAACATATAGATTTAATCTCAAGAGTAAGATTCATAAATCAATGATCTCATAACACCTTAATCAAAATATTATAAATCAGTTAATAATCTCATAATCTAATATTATTAATACTACCACAATATTTTAATCATTTCTTAAACTTATAAACAATTTATTTTAATTATTTACACTTTACTAATAAATGCATTTAATCATCCTAAAATGCCAAACTCATAAGATTTCATCACCAATTACCAAAACCCTCATCAAAAATCTGCATATACCTCATATATGATTCTCAAGCCATAAAATCATATTTTCCAATTTTCTTACTTCACATAACATATTTAATTCATTTACTCATAACTAGAACATTTTCATAAAAAATACCAAATCAGTTCCAAAAATATTTCTTTTCTGGGATTTAGCATAATATAGTCCCATATTGAACACATATTTTTCTCAGAATTTTTAAAATTCATTTACTATTTTTCATATGGCCAATACTGCCGAATATTTAGACATTTATCATAAATTGTACTTTTGTCCAAAAATTCTGAAATTTACAGAGTATACTGATGTTATATAGATGTACTCCCAATAAAAATTTCATCAATGTTGGAGTTAATTACAAGGAGTTATAAGCGGTTACTTTTAAAATAGTTTTTTCTCATAAAATCCATAACTCCTAATCTATACATCCAAAAATTGCCATTTTGGACACAATCTAAAAAACTCATCAAAATATTATTTCAAATTTTTTTAGAATTTTTTAAGGTTCAGAAAAATTTCGAAATTGAAAAACATAATAACCCTTACATCACTGACGACAATATCCCTTACCTTAAAAAACGATTACTTACATTTGGAATAACGTTGAAACGAACTTGCACCGTAGAGATAGCAACACTCAAGATATCAAAATACTTACAAGAATACACTCGATAATATAGAGAGAAAAATAGAGAAAATTTCAGTTTAAATGTGATTTTCAATTCTAACCTAAGACTTATTTATAGGAAATTGCTTAGTACACCAAAGCGAAAAATTTATTAAAATAATATTATTTATAATAAAATTTCCTTAGCACACCTTTGAATCTGAATTCACAATTTAACACATGCAAGTGGGGCCCACCAAAGTGTAAAAAACGTTTTTCTTAAATAAAACAATTAAAACTTCCAAAAATTAATTATTCTGGAACTTTAGAACTTCAATAATTCATAATAAATAGCCCTTTTATCAGAAAAATTCAAACCACGTGTCTTTTCCATAGAAAATTTCATTCTCTACAACTTTGCAGAAGAAAGTTTCTCCAAATTCTAAACAGAAATTGACCAAAATCTACAAACGGACGATTTTACAGGCTATAATCAGATTTCAGTCAAAATTTGTGTACACCATCATGTTTAACATGTGTTAAACATTTTTTGTAACACACAAAACATGTGTTTAGCATTTAATGCAACAAAACTACTCTTCCTCCTCATTTATTCATATATCACACATTCATTGTAAAAATATCACATTTATTATATTACTGTAATATAATAATATATTTTATCAGAAAAAATAAAATATCAATTTTCAAAAATTGTCACATTAAAAATTTTCTCCATCTATAACCACATAAAATGAATATTTTCCTTATCATATAAATCAATAATTAATTATTCACAAATAATATTACAGAACCACAATACTGACAACCAGGCAGTTCCCAGGAAAGAGGGGGCTTTCCAATAAGGATTTCTCCTTACTGGCGCGCAATTAGATGACCAAACCTCTCCTTGACAGAACTTTTTAGACATTGCCAATAATGCTATCTAATAATATTATCCAAATAATATGAATTATTGATCCGATAATGGGAAATATTGTGCCGTGACAATTATTGAAACAACAATAATATAAAATATCAACGTAGCAATTATTGAATCAATAAAATAAAATATTGAACAGTAATTACTGTAACAATTATTGAGTAATGCCTTCTTACGAAAAATTTATCATGCTTCATGAATAGTACTCGTGAATAGTAACTCGTGAATAGTAACTTATGAATAGTAACTCGTGAATAGTAACTCATGAATAGTAACTCGTGAATATTAACTCGTGAATAGTAACTCATAAATAGTAACTCATGAATAGTAACTCATGAATAGTAATTATAAAAATTGAATACTTTTATTTCATAAAATTTGGGGTCTTACATTTGAGGCTTTTATGATCCGTATAAATCTCCACATTCTCTCCATACAGGTAATGTGTAAGACCCCGAATTTTATGAAATAAAAGTATTCAATTTTTCTATTCAGTAAATGGTTAAATTGATAAAAGTTAAAGTTAAGGGTGATATATGAGTTTTTTTCAAAATACGCAAGTGGTTATAAAGTATTCATTATTGTCGGGGAATATTCGTTTGGTCGTGAAATATTCTTTCTGTCGGGGAATATTCGTACGACGGCGCAGCTATTTATGGGCCTCATAACGGATAACTGTCGGAAGAAGAAAATGACAAAATTGAATAACGGCGTAGTTGTTACCGTTAACACTGTTAGAATAATCGGTGGTTAAAATCTGAAGAATACGCGTGGTTGCATTAATAAAGACACTGCAGTATTGCATGTTGTTGAATTATTGATCCTTACGTAAGAAGGCACTACTCAATAATTGTTAAAATAATTACTGTTCAATATTTTATTTTATTGATTCAATAATTACTGCGTTATATTTTATATTGTTGTTGTTTCAATAATTGTCACTGCATAATATTTTCCATTATCAGATCAATAATTCATATTATTTGGAATAATATTATTAGATAGCATTATTGGCAATGTCTAGAAAGTTCTCATCAAGAAGAGGTTTGGTCACCTAATTGCGGCGCCCAATGAGGAGAAATCCTTATCTGAAAGCCCCTCTTTCTCGAACTACTGGTTGTCATAATTGTGATTCTGTAATATTATTTATGAATAATTAATTATTGATTTATATGATAAGGAAATATTTATTTGATTTGGATATAAATGATGGGTTTATTTATGTGGTTATAAATGAAGGAGTTAATGTTGAGGTATTTTATCAGTATTTTGTCGGATTGGAGGTATTAAAAGATCAAATCGGTGTTATTATAGCTTTATAGTGTGAGTTATAATATTTAATCCGACCGTTGGATTGTTGAAATTTTTGGATATGTTATACATATATAAGTTGAGTATATGTCCACAAATTTTGAACCGTTAAAAATGAGCGTATAATTTGTTGTGAATTTTAAGAGGTGACTGATTCAAAAATTAGGTTATAAATGATTTTGGTGGAAAATTCTAGAATTGGTAGGCCCCACTTTTGGTTGGTGAGAAATGTGCTCAATTGAATTTTCAAATGTGGTGGGTGAGAATAGTAGCAGGTAAAGCCACCAGGTTGCAGGTTAAGTCTGCTTCGGCGTGCTAACATTTTCCTATAAATAGAGGGCTAAGTTAGAATTGAAAATCACACCAGAAACAAGTTTTCTCTCTTTCTCTCTCTAGATTATCGAGTGTATTTTGTGAGTATTTAGATTCTTGGTGAGTTGCTATTCTTCAGTGCAAGTTTCCTTCAGCGTCATATCCGATATCCAGTCAGAAGTGCTGCTCTTTCGAGGTAAGGGATTTTAAGGGTTGTTATGTTTTTCATGTTTCGTAACTTTTCAGACCTTCAAAAATTCTAAAAAAATTTGAAATGATAATTTGATAAGTTTTGTTGATTGTGTCCAAAAATGGCGATTTTTGGATGTATAGATTAAGAGTTATGGATTTTGTGAGAAAAAACTATTTTAAAAGAAAACCCTTATAACTCCTTGTGGTTAACTCCAAAATTGATGAAATTTTTATTGGAAGTATATCTATATAATATAAGTATACTTTGTGAATTTCAGAATTTTTGGATAAAAGTACAATTTATGATAAATGTCTAAATATTCGGCGGTTTTAGCCATATGAAAAATAGTAAATGAATTTTAAAAATTCTGAGAAAAATATATGTTCAATATGGGACTATATTCTGCTAAATCCCAGAAAAGAAATATTTTTGGGACTGATTTGGTATTTTTTATGAAAATGGACTAGTTATGAGTATATGAATTAAATATGTTATGTGAAGTAAGAAAATTAGAAAATAGGATTTTATGGCTTAAGAATCCTATATGAGGTATATGCAGATTGTTGATGAGGGTTTTTGGTTATTGGTGATGAAATCTTATGAGTTTGGCATTTTAGAATGATTAAATGCATTAATTAGTAAAGTGTAAACAATTTAAATAAATTGTTTATAAGCTTAAGAAATATTATTCTTTCAATATCATTATACCGAAATATTGGTATGGATTTTATTGTGGAATTTCTATCTTTTTCATGTCGAGGTTACTATTCATGAGTTACTATTCACGACAAAATTAGTTTCTTTTTCTGACCAAATTATCATTGATTTATGAATCTTACTCTTGAAATTAAATGCAGTTGTTGATCATATTATTTTTATTATCATATATAACATTTTTATAACCCTAGTGATGGAATTTCTTTTGACTTGAGTATAAAGATGGGTAGATTATTGGTATGATCATGACTAGGGTTCTCTTTGGCCAGTAGTGAAAAGTTGAATTATGACTGGTATGATCATGACCATTGAATTTATAATTGAATATCTTTAGCTTAAGTGCAAAGGTGAATTGATCAACATGGTTATAATTATTGTTTATATAAATTCTGAAATGATTATATATTTCATTGAGATATGAATATCTTTGGCCCGTAGTGCAAAGATGACCTGTTGTTGAATATCTTTGTCTCGTAGTGAAAAGATGCATGTTGTTGAATATCTTTGGCCTGTAGTGCAAAGATGACCTGTTGTTGAATATCTTTGGCCCGTAGTGCAAAGATGACATGTTGTTGAATATCTTTGGCCTATAGTGCAAAGATGACCTGGTGTTGAATATCTTTTGCCTGTAGTGCAAAGATGAAATGATAATGAATATCTTTAGCCTGTAGTGCAAAGATGAATTATTGATGAATATCTTTGGCTCGTAATGTAAAGATGACTTGTTGTTGAATATCTTTGGCCCGTAGTGCAAAGATAAATTTATTAGTATGATTATGAACATGAACTATGATTTGGTATAACCATGATCTTTGATGTTTCAGGTGATGAAAATTATCTTTGTCCTGGATGAGAAAAGGAATTTAGAACTACAATTACGATTATGAGTTATACATGTGATTGTGGACAGGAATTGTTGATTGATGTTACAGGGATAAAACATTGTTGGTAGACTTTTAACATGGAGAAGATAATAGATTTTATGGTCTATTTGATTCTTCTAATGGATTGCTCGTTCCGCTGCAACTATGGTTGAAAAGTTTTATCATCTACCATATGTTCTAAATCTCTGATTTATTACTAACGAAGGCTATTGATAATTTATTTATCTTTAGTCATAATATTCTTTACTGGGCTAGTTGTGCTCACCCTTCTGCTTCATAATTCCTTTCAGGTACTAAGAGTGTAGCTGGGTCGAGCGGGGGTAACATGGGAATAGAACGGTGGTCTCTAGCTGTGGAAATTCTCCCTAAACATTATAGAAAAGTGTGTTATATTTTATACATCATTTAGTAGTTATATTTGGTAAATCAAATAGGGTGAGGCGAACCCAACGTTGGAAGGGTGTTTTGCCACTATCATACAAGATGTCTAATGAGCTACGACTTCATGTTATCATAAGACATAGTTGTGTACATCCACTTGCTGAGTATATCTACGAGCACTACCTATATGATCTTGGAGTTTGCTTGAAGTATAGTTCTCAATTAGAGACAGTGGAGATAGTCATATATCAAGAGAAGACTCATAATTGGAAAGAATATGATAGTAATCTTCTCATTTTTCTTTGGGGTCTATTGGGTCAACCAAGGATAATTCTGTGGGCATATGATATCTATCATAACCTAGACGCATGTCCTCCTATGTATGAAGGTTTGCTTGAGCACTTCCCAAAGATTGTAATTTCTAAAACCGTTATTGATTGTACCTTTATGTAACGTATCACTGTGAGGTGCTGTCTACGGTTGAGACATGAGTCACAGTTGGTATATATATTTGTATTGAAACTCATAGTATATGTGTCGTCGTATTTTGCACGACAATTATAGCAATAAAGTGTAGTTGTTTTCTGTACAATGTATTTGGCGACTAAGAATAGGTTGGATGGATTGGACCTATTTTGGGGGCGTCACATAATGCCTCCAAATCTTAAGCGCAAAAACGACTGCTGCCAACTCTAGATCATGAGTAGGATAATTCCTCTCATATTCTTTGAGTTGTCGTGAGGCATAGGCTATGACTTTCCAATGTTGCATGAGAACACATCCTAACCCTTTGCCTAAAGCATCACTGTAGATGACAAATCCCTTCGAGCCAGATGGTATTGTCAGAATAGGTGCTGAAATGAGTCTCATCTTGAGTTCTTAAAAACTCTTTTCACATTCCTCGCTCCAACCGAATTTTATATCTTTTTGAGTCAGCTGAGTTAATGGAGTAGCGATTCGAGAAAACCCTTCTACGAATCTCCGATAATAACCAGCTAAGCCGAGAAAGCTACGTGCCGATCCACATCATGACTTAGGTTGCTCCCAGCTTTGAATTGCTTCAATCTTTGCCGGGTCAACAGATATTCCATGATTTGATATTACGTGCCCAAGGAATGAACCTTCCTCAAGCCAGAACTCGTATTTCTTCAACTTAGCATATAGCTTATTTTCACGAAGCTTTTGGAGTATCAGCCTCAAGTGTTGCTCATGGTCTTCACGGGTTTTGGAGTATATGAGGATGTCATCAATAAAGACGACCACAAAGTGATCCAAATATTCCTTGAATACTCGGTTTATCATGTCCATGAAGGCAGCAGGAGCATTAGTCAATCCAAAAGACATGACTAGAAATTCATAATGCCCGTACCGAGTTCTGAAATCAGTCTTTGGAATGTCATCAGTTTTAATCTTCAACTGATGATATCCGGAATGAAGATCAATCTTTGAAAAGAATTTGGCTCCAAATTCATCACCCATCTTGAGTCGCCAAATACATGGTATAAAATTCAAATACAACTTAATTATACAACAGTCGTGTAAAATACGACAAAACATAATCTAAGAGTTTTAATAAGAATATTATCATCTAGACAATATTCACACTCAATGGAGTCTCCATTACATTTATTATCACACAATTTAAAGAATATTGAGGACTACTAATGCTATCATCTGGACCGTCACTCCGTTCCCCGACTAGTCCCGGCTACGTTCTCATTTCCTGAAGAGAACAGTGAAAGAAAGGGTGAGCTCAACTAGCCCAGTAAAAAATATTATGACTAAGATAATGCAGAATAAATTATCATTAGCCTTACACAATGTTAAACTGATAGAATACAATAGATAACAAGTTTAACTGCAGCGGAACAAGCAATCCATTAGAAGAGTCAAGTAGAGAAAACAATCTACTATCTTCTATGATTTAAAAAGTTTTCATCAACTTTTATCGCTAAGACTCAGTTTAATAAATAAAATAGAATCATCCCTGCATCACGGCCAAGGATATTCATGTAATCATCAATGGTTATGACTATACCGAATAATCCCTGGTCATAATCACACCAACAACTATCCATTAATGAACTACAAGCCAATGAGAACTTTTACCACATCATTCGTCACATTACGGTCATGATTATACCAAATAATCCCTGGTCATAATCATACCAAGTCCATATATGCACGTAAGCCAAAGATGACTTTCATCACAATATAAGCATGAGGATGATGACAATGACATAATAATTCAATAAAACAAGTTCAAGGATAAATTTTAAAGATTTATAATTTTAATTTATCCAGAAATCAATAACGTTCAAATTGTAAACATGATACTTCTTTGTGGAGTAAAATTCAAGAATGCTCAGAAGAATATTTCCATGAAAAGATACTAGATGAAGCGCAAATATCAAGGATATTCCACTAATTTCATGGAGTATAGAAGCTAAAACTTTAACCAACTGGGTATAATAGATTATATGGAATCCTAAATGGATTTTTGCCCGCCATGCGGTAATCCACGTAGACATATCATTTAAATAATTTAATAAGGAATGAATATGAAGGATCATTCACCATGTATGCAGTACTTCGCATAGACAGGCTATTCCAACATAATAATAAAGAATGGAATAACAACCCTTACGAGTATTGAGAAAATAACTCTCTTCATGAATACGAAAGAATAATACCCCTTACCTTAGAAGAAAACTGGAATAGTGAGGTAGCAGACTACTCTTCTCCTTTCTCTCTATAATTTCTCTCTATAATAATTGCTCTATAGTTTTAGTGAATTGGTGAGAAATGAAGGAAGAATGAGCTTCTATTTATAGGAAAATCTAGTTTCGATAATTGCACGTTTTGGGGCTTAAAATATTACAGTATAATACCTTCCTCTTTTTCTTCATTTTTAATTTAGTCATGCAAGTATTATCAAACTTACACCACCTCCCCTAATAGTAAATAATGTGAATCAATAGTTTAATCATGTGAATCAAAAGTTATAATCATGTGAAAATACGAATTACAGTATAGTACCTTCAATTATACCTCCATTTTTAACTTAGTCATGCAAGTATTATCAATCTTGCACTACCTCCCCTAATAGTACAAGAATGTGAATCAATAGTACACACATGTGAACAAATAGTTATAATCATGTGGATTAATAGCAATTAATTGCTCATTTATCTGGTTAAATACTCGATTGGTCAATATAACCTCCAGACATCAATTATTATCGAAATAAATGTCGATTTTCACTAACACTAATAATTTCAACACAATGGAACTATTAATTTCATCTTTAATCAACACGATCTTATTCATCATTAATATTATAATTCACAATATTTAACAACCAGGTCGTTCCCAGGAAAGAGGGGGCTTTCCGATAAAGATTTCTCCTTATTAGCGCGCAATTAGATGATCAAACCTCTCCTTGACAGAACTTCTAGACATTGTAAATATTGCAATTTAATAATATGAATAACTTTGTCATCTTAATTATTGATTTAATAATATAACATATTATGCGATGATAATCTTGTGACAATAATTGAATCAATAATATGAGAGATATGATGCAAAGAATTCTCGTAGCAATAATTGAGTATAATTGAGTGACTTCTCACGTAAGCATCAATAATCAATACCGTGTGCTACTATGCAACCACGCGTATTACTGTACTTTTACTACCGGGTAGTTCAACAATTTTAACGGTAACACTTTCGTCGTTATTTTTATAAAATGATAATTCTGTCATTTTCTAACTACGACAATACTTCCGTTATTGAGGTCCAAAGAATGATTGTGTCATTGCATTTAATATTCTCCGTTAAAACAAATATTTTCCGACCAATCGAATATTATATAACCACTTGCTTACTTTACAAAATTTGTAAATATTACCCACAACTATAACATTATATCAAATCCACACCATAATATTCAAAAATATATTTCGAGAAAAGTATTCTTTATTCATCAAAGTTGGGGTCTTAAAACCTCCCCTTCTTATGAAATTTCATCCTCGAAATTAGGGTACGTACCTGGTATATCGAAGAGGTGAGGATATCTTGACTTCTTCTCAGATTCTAACTCCCAGGTCATTTCCTCCACATCGTGGTTTCTCCACAAAACTTTAACTTGAGGTATAACCTTAGACCGTAGAATATGATTCTTCTTATCCAAGATTTTAACAGGTAACTCTTCACACATTAAATCTTCCTCTATCTCGTCTGGTTCCATTCCTTATTATTATGTTGGAATAACCTGTCAATGCGAAGTACCGCATACATGGTGAAATTCTTCTGTTATTCCATTCTTTATTATTATGTTAGAATAACTTTTGCCTACATCAAGTACCGCATACATGGTGAAATTCTTCATTATTCCATTCTTTATTATGATGTTGGAATAACTTGTCTATCTGGTACCGCATACATGGTGAAATTCTTGATTATTCCATTCTTTATTATTATGTTGGAATAACTTATACATCTAATTTTCGCATACATGGTGAAATTCTTCTGTTATTCCATTCTTTATTATTCTGTTGGAATATCCTATCTGTGCGGATTATGCATGACCTGGTTCCATTCTTTATTATTCTGTTAGAATATTTTGTCTGTGCGTATTACGCATGACCTGGTTCCATTATTTATTATTCTATTGGAATAACCTATCTGTGCGATCTATCGCATGCCTGGTGAATTCTTCTTTTATTCCATTCTTTATTATTTTGTTGGAATAACCTGTCTATGTGGATTACCGCATGCATGGTGAATGATCCTTCATATTCATTCTTTATTAAATTGTGGAAATGATCTGTCTACGTGGATTACCGCATGCGGGTGAAAATCCATTTGCAGTTTCGTATATTCTATTATACTCGTCTAAGATATCATTTCTTTTGTAATCGTCATGTAATATCATTTTCTTTGGTATTTTTTTACGAGTTACTATTCACGAGTTACTATTCACCCGGTTACTATTCATTCTAGTATTATTCACTCGGGTATTTGAGGCACTTTTCGTGCCGGAGTACTATTCACGAGTTACTATTCGTGGGTTACTATTCACTCGATTACTATTCACTCTAGTATCATTCACTCGGGTATTTGGGACACTTTTCGTGTTGGGGTACTATTCCCAGGGTACTATTCCCAAAGTACTATTCACGGGATACTATTCACCCGAAAAATATATTTCTTTTCTGTCCAAATTATTTTTGGTACATGAATATTATTCTTGAATTTTACTCTACAAAGTTGTATCATGTTGACAATTTGGGCGTTATTGATTTCTGGATAAATTAAATTATAAATCTTTAAAATTTATCCTTGAACTTGTTTTATTGAATTATTATGTCATTGTCATCATCCTCATGTTTATATTGTGATTAAAGTAATCTTTGGCTTACATGCATAGATGGACTTGGTATGATTATGACCAGGGATTATTCAGTATAATCATGACCATAATGTGACGAATAATGTGGTAAAAGTCCTCATTGGCCTGTAGTTCATTGATGGACAATTGTTGGTATGATTATGACCAGGGATTATTCGGTATAATCATGACCATTGATGGTTACATGAATATCCTTGGCCGTGATGCAGGGATGATTCGATTTTATTTATTAAGCTGAGTCTCAGCGATAAAGTTGATGAAAAAGTTTTTAAATCATAGAAGATAATAGATTTTATGCTCTACTTGACTCTTTTAATGGATTGCTTATTCCGCTGCAGTTGTTGATCTAAAACTTGTTGTCTATTGTATTTTATCAATTGTTATATTGTTGAAGGCTAAAGATAATTTATTCTGCGTTATCTTAGTCATAATATTTCTTACTGGGCTAGTTAAGCTCACGCTTTCTTTCACTGTTCTCTTCAGGAAATGAGAATATAGTTGGGAAGAGTCGGGGAACGGATTTACGGTCCAGATGGTTGTTTTAGTAGTCCTTACTATTACATAAAATAGTGTGACAATAAACGTAATGAAGACTCAATTGAGTATGGATATTGTCTAGATGACAATATTCTTATTAAAACTTTTACATTATGTTTTGTCGTATTTTACATGACTGTTGTATAATTAAGTTGTATTTGAATTTTGTACCATGTATTTGGCGACTCAAGATGGGTGATGTATACCTGTTTTGGGGGCGCCACAATAGAAGCCAAAACATTAACTAAATGAGTATAATAGAATATATGAAACTGCAAATGGATTTTCACCCGCCATGCGGTAATCCACGTAGACAGATCATTTCCACAATTTAATAAGGAATGAATACGAAGGGTCACTCACCATGCATGCGGTAGTTCGCGTAGACAGGTTATTCCAACAGAATAATAAATAATGGAATACAGAAGAATTCACAATTCATGTGATAATCCACGTAGACAGGTTATTCCAACAGAATAATAAAGAATGGAATAATAGAAGAATTCACCATGAATGCGGTAGTCCGCGTAGACAGGTTATTCCAACAGAATAATAAAGAATGGAATAACAAAAGCATTCACCATGCATGTGGTAGTCTGCGTAGACAGGTTATTCCAACAGAATAATAAAGAATGGAATAACAGAAGAATTCACCATGCATACGGTAGTCCGCGTAGACAGGTTATTCCAACAAAATAATAAAGAATGAAATAACAAAAGAATTCACTAGGCATGCGGTAGTCCGCGTAGACTGGTTATTCCAATAGAATAATAAATAATGGAATAACAGAAGAATTCACCAGGCATGAAGTAGTCCGCGTAGACAGGTTATTCCAACAGAATAATAAAGAATGAAATAACAACCCTTACGAGTATTGAAAGAAAATAACTCTCTTCATGAATACGAAAGAAATAATACCCCTTACCTTAGAAGAAAACTGGATACTGGAATAGTGAGTTAACAGACTTCTCTTCTTCTTTCTCCATATAATTTCTCCATAATAATTGCTCTTGTGAGACTTAGTGAATTGGTGAGAATGAAAGAAGAATGAGCTTCTATTTATAGAAAAATATAGTTTCGATAATTGCACGTTTTAGGGTTCGAAATATTACAGTATAATACCTTCCTCTTTTTCTTCATTTTTAATTTAGTCCTGCAAGTATTATCAAACTTGCACCACCTCCCCTAATAGTAAATCATGTGAATCAATAGTAAATCATGTGACTCAATAGTTCTAAACATGTGAAAAAATTAATTATAGTATAGTACCTTCATCTATACCTTCATTTTTAATTTAGTCATGCAAGTATTATAAATCTTGCACTAACTCCCCTAATAGTAAATCATGTGAATCAATAGTACACACATGTGAACACATAGTTATAAGCATGTGAATTAATAGCAATTAATTGCTCATTTATCCGGTGAATTACCCGATTGGTCAATATAACCTCCAGACATCAATTATTAACGAAATAAATGTCGATTTCCACTAACACTAATAATTCCCACACAATGGAACTATCAATTTCATCTTTAATCAACACGAACGTATTCATCATTAATATTATAACTCTCAATATTTAACAACCAGGTCGTTCCCAGGAAAGAGGGGGCTTTCCGATAAGGATTTCTCCATATTGACACACAATTTGATTATCTAACCTCTCC
The DNA here is from genome assembly GCA_020205605.1 of Panax ginseng. Classification (NCBI taxonomy): domain Eukaryota; kingdom Viridiplantae; phylum Streptophyta; class Magnoliopsida; order Apiales; family Araliaceae; genus Panax; species Panax ginseng. The sequence goes on along the minus strand of CM035136.1, from coordinate 129,207,376 downwards.
TTGACAGGACTTCTAGACATTGTCAATATTGCAAATAATAATATGAATAACTTTGTCGTCTCAATTATTGATTTAATAATATAACATATTATGCAGATGATACTATGACAATAATTGAATCAATAATATGGGAGATATGATGCAGCAATTACTGTAGCAATAATTGAGTATAACTGAGTGACTTCTTACGTAAGCATCAATAATCAATACCGTGTGCTACTATGCAACCACGCCATTCATCGTATTTTTTACTACCGTGTTCAGCAATGCTTTTTAACTTGGTAACACTTTCGCCGTTATTTTTATAAAAAGATAATTTTGTTGTTTTCTAAATACGACAATACTTCCGTTGTGGGGTCCACCAATGATTATGCCGTCGTACAAATATTTCCTGTGAAAACGAATATTCCCCGACCAATCGAATATTCCCCGATACAACGAATAACAACTTGCTTACTTTGTAAAATTTTCAAATACACCCTTAACTTTAACCCTTTATCAATTTAACCATTTACTAAATAGAATAATGATTATAAGAAATTGAATACTTTAATTTCATAAAATTCGGGATCTCACAATCTCCCCTCCTTATGAAATTTCGCCCTCGAAATTTACGTACCTGGTAGTTCGAAGAGATGAGAATACCTTGCTTTCTTTTCGGATTGTACCTTCCCGGTTATTTCCTCTCTATCATAATTTTCCCATTTCGCATCTCCTGTATTTCAGATATCATTCTAGAATATAGTTTCAAAATAAGGGTTAATTGACATGCCACATATTTCCCTATACTCTGACCGACAAATTAAATACCAAATAACTTAGGTAGGTCATACTAGCGAAGGAATTACCCGTCTCTCTCCTTCTAGTTCTAGTCTCACATCTCAGCTAGGGATTATATCCCTAATGTAACGACCCCAAAATTCATACCATTTAAATCTCGACTTCGGTCGTTAACCATACATTAAATCTCTAATTTTACATCATTATTCGATATTAAAAACACTAAAATTGCGGAATATTTAAAACGTTTATACATTTCCTTCTTTCTTGCCCTGAATCGCAACCTTTTACATCTCTTTAATTCAATCTTATATCATGAATCCTTACAACAAAATGACTATACAAAGTCTTACATCATAACTAAATATCCATATACATCGGATAACTCAACTTACAATTCAACAACATGTTACGTTCAAAATATGAAATACATTTCTCATAAAACATAAGTAATCTTCGTGAATATAGATCTCTATAACTCACTTAGCACATATCTTCACCTTAAAATCTTGACCTGCAAAAGTGGTTATTTGCAAGAGTGAGCTCGACAGCCCATCAAAGTCTAATAGTTTTCATGCATCACATAGCACATAATAACATGCTCGATATACATCTCATTAAAGTAACATGGCATACATGCTTTTAATTCACACAGCAAATATAAAGATTGAGTTCCTTACTCAATCATCATTACTTAGCCAAAAACAATGCGAAATATATATTGACTTTAACATTTCATGATTTCAACATGTATAACATATCATGCAATTTAAAATAGTTCATCAAGTCCACGTAACAAATAGGAACCGAAAGACTTGCCTTGATCGTTGTTTACCAATAACAGTTTAACAACTTACAGTTATCTGCACTTCACATGCCCTACACAATTATATAATCATATACATCAACTATTAGTCACATAACAACACATAGTAATTGTAATGTAGACTCTACTCCACATCCCATAATCTTTCCTATTAATTAGCACAAAATGTTCAATTAGATTATGTTAACTTTCAACTTATATCTCACTGTATTTCATATTCGAAGTTCATTCAAGTGCTTAATTATAGATTTAGAGTTAGAGTTGGTCACAATGACGTGGTGTGGCACTACCCGCCCGCTTACTTGCATGACCGGGGCCGTAAAGTGTCTTCGAGTTCACAAAGTCACATTGGCGCACTTTGCAAGGAGCCAAGAGCTTATTTTTTGCATTGAACCAGATTATTAAACTTCATTAATGTTTAAACAGTTTTATGTTTAATCATTATGGGATATAAATAAGTTTTGTAACGATATGTGATTATTATATTATTTACTTTGTAAATAATGCTTAATTTATTTTTCATTACAAAACCTGAATAAAGGTTCATCTCCATCTTCTTCGATCTAATCATCCTTACAAAGAAGCATAAATTAGAGGTTCAGAAAGTGAGTTGTTATCACTTAGAACAAAAAGGCTGACATTAATCCTGGAGGTATATTGCTAGTAGCCTTTAGCAAACCTTAGTGGTAAGGGCAATAAACACTTTAAGGACAGGGACTACCCGTGTCAATCATTGGTCCTAATTTTTTCTATATTCATTATAATTCTTAACAAAATTAACTTCATAATAAGTTGGTCAAATGACCAATGAAGTACTGACACGCAGAGAGAGATTACCTCCCAGCCTGCATGTCGACATCAATCATGCTAACCACTTCCGTGTCCCTACTGTTCAAAACAACAAATTTAGGAATGTTTGTCAAGAATACTAAACTTTTGATGGATTAATATTAATCAAACGAAAAAGTAATAAATTTTGACATGTTTTATAAATTAAGGTGGTCAATATGTATTTTTGGTGTAAATTTATTTCTCTTTTTTTAAAAATAAAAAAATAAAATAAAGAAATGTGATCCTACGTTTCAGATATCTACATTTTGATATATATAATAAACAAGGAAACAGAGAGGGATCGATACAGATTTGGAGAGATCAAATATGTTAAAGAAGGAAAATCGATGGAATTGCTCACTGCGTTTACTCTTGACATTGTTGCAAAAGCAACTATGATGAATATACCCCGAGCCCTGGCATGGCTAATGAACATTATGAATGGACCACGTCACGGGCTTCTAAAATGGTTCCCCATTTTTTGTATCCTTCAATTTCCTATGGAAGTAAATATTAATAATAATATACAAGAGTAGTGATTAGATTGGTATATTTATTTTTCCAATACTAAAATTTATTTGTTTAGTGATGGGAAGGAATGGAGAAAGATGCTTATTGAAAAATCCAAGTTTCCATTAGAACTGTTTCAACGTTAATTCAAGAACTTGATTTATCTCAAGACAAGACATGGCAGCTGTAGGAGTAGGAGTACTACACCACGTCATTCACTGGGGCACGAGGCAAGGTGTGGCCAAGCGCCAATTCCAAATTTGGTAGCGAACTTCCGCCTTAGTTTTGACACTGGTGCGAATTTCAAATATTTGAAATTTGGCGTTGGGGCTCTGAATTACAAAACACCCAACCACGAAGAACAGAATAACTAAATTTTTGACTAATTACTATTGTTAACATCTAAATTAAGACGTAAAACTTATATAGATTACTCATAAACATTTACTTATCATACATATACCGATTTTAAAGCAACCAAACAATAATTTTAGAAAATTTAAATCCTTGAAACTATAGTTTATAGCCCAAAACTCCATGTTTGATATTTCTTTGACACAGTGACACTGTAAATGCTAATGATAAACCAATTTGATGCTTTTAAACTATGTTCTTTGTAATTCTTAACAAACTAATTAGCATAGCCATAGTTCAATTTCACATATTAGCTCAAAATTCAATACTAATTTTTTTTTGTTATCTTACAAAACACGTTCACACATGTGTTCACTGTAAAAACCAATTTCTTTTCTTGTAGACTTAATTTAGCATACAATCTTATCTATATGTTAAGCATACAACCATATATATATATATATATATATATATATATATATATATATATCGTTATAACCATTAAAATTATAAATACATATAATTTCCTAACCAATTATAAAATCATGGTTTTACAGAAAGTTTGTAAAGAATTTTATGTTACCGTCAAATTCAAAAACACAGAGACTTAGAGATTATAACGTAAAACATATATGTTAAGGTTATGTAACATACCTTTTGTTGCTTAAGAAATCCTTGTTAACCATAGCTAACTATTTGAAAGGCTCAGAACTCTATCTCTCTCTTGATTCTATCTCGCACTCTCTATCAAACTTACAGAAACTCTTTTCCTTTCTTAGTTATCAAGATATAGGCCAAATACACTAAACGTAAAGATCAAAACAAAAAATTAACACACACTTTTTTCCAAACGCTTTAAATCGGACGTTATAATAATTTCCCTATTAATTTTATCGGCTAACAAACTTAATATATATTATTTATATTTTGTTTATTCAATTTATATTATTAAAATTCAAAATTTAGAAATCCAAAAGCCATAAGGCTCTGCTTTGGCAAAATTCTTTAAAAATTAAAGACTTAATATATTTAAGCCTTGTTTGGCAAAACTAAATTAAACTCCTTTAATTTATTTTAATAACCACTTATAATAAAGTTATTTGTCACACTTCTAATTAATTAAGTTTTCATACTTAATTTAATTAATTATAATAACAATTCATTGCATAATATAATAATTTATTTAATCATTATAAACTTTCTAACTTAATTATTAAATTAGAATACTATCTCATAATTTCCTTAACTCATTAATTATTTATTAAATAATTAATTAATCAACTCAAATCAAATCAAACAAACATTTATTCACGATAAATACATCCATTAAATATTTATATAATTCAATAAATATTTAAATATTATAATTAAAAATCTGGATTGTTACATCATTCACTTCTTATAAGGATTCTGTCCTCAGAATCATAACTTAAACCACTCATTCGTTACAATCTTCCCTACTTACAAAGATTCTGTCCCCAGAATCGAAGACACAAATTAAACAAATAACTCAGAGTAATCTTTCATCATTATATCTAATATAGGTTTTATATTTCCTACTACATTCATTACTTTAACAAATTGTAGGTTTCAGTTCATAACTTTCACTTGAACTCAATATATTCTGAGTATTATATTCTTAACCCATTCATTTCCTTTTTTAAGAATCGCTATCATAAAAACTCGGGATATTACATTCACCCTTTCTTCTAAGAATTTCGTCCTCAAAATTTTTATTCATTCAATCTAACAAAATAGATTTTTACGTCACTACTATATTCATTCCTTGGGTTTTATAACCACTTCTTTTCACAAAGATCTTTCTACAATTATTAACTTTTCTATTAAATGTTTTACATTATTCTTTGATAACTCATATCCTTCTCACTTCAAAATCTCTTTTCTCACTTATTCAACATATTCATCATTCAGTGTCGCATTCTATGACTCACTTCTTTCTAAGGAATATCATCCTTACCATATTCACCTTTTAGAATATCAAGAATCTTCCACAATTTCTCAATAATTTGGAAGCGATATGAATAACAGAAATTTAAAAGATTCCAAATCATGCTGAGGGTCATAAGACCACGAACTATGTCCACAGTTGCAAGTAATCTTTCAACTTCAACTTTAACAGTCATAAGACTATAAGGACCCCCGTACTTAGGGTGTTAAGCCCTTCGTACGATGTATTGTGTACAAACATTTAAACGCTATGCGTATGTCCATAGTTATAAGTAATCTTTCAACTTAAACTTTAACAGTCATAAGACTATAGGGACTCCTCGTACTTAGGGTGATCACCCTCTTCGCATAAATGTATTGTGCATTAAACATCTCAACGCCTCCGCGTAATCCCCTATAAAAGGGTTGTTCATCTCAGCTTTTCAACATCTGAATCTGCACCAAAATAATTTGGTTTGGCATAACTTCTCAAGAAACACTTTCATGAACATCTTTCAATATTCGTCTAGCTGAATCAAATAACATAGACTTCTAGAACAATTTGGACATCAATCGAAATATACATATATATATATATATATATATATTCTCATATCTTAAAGAAATCTCAAAAATCTTTTTATGACGTCATGATACCGCATCCGTATTTACAAATTCATTGAGGATTCCGCTATTTGGTGATTTTATCATACTACATTATACCATAGTGGGCTGACGATCCTTAGATCACATCCAACACTAGGTAATACTGCATTGATGACTCCATCGTTTTTATCATCTTTGCACCAGGTTACATGATGCATTAATGATATAAAATACATTTTTATATATTGCAAATCATTTTTGTCTAGCCGAAGCAATTAGCATAGACATACGAATAACAGTATTGTTGTTAAAACTCATTGGTTCCATCATTTGATCCAATGTTTTTCAAGAAAATAAAAGTGTAAACATCAGCACGAAGTCAATAAATTTCAAAAGTCTAGCATAGCTAGTAGATTTAGAATACCTATGCTTCCACCATCAACTCCACTTTCTATAATGATCCATTGCTTAATAGGTCTATCTATTCCTATCATCCTCAATACTCCATTTATATTTATCTATACCCAGTTCGTCAAACTTACCACACGTTATGAGTTTAGAACTTGCCACAATCATATGAGTTTAAGAACTTATCCTAGTCGCACCATAAAGCGCCCATTCACGAGGGGTTCAAAAACATACCATATAATTATGAGTCACGAACCTACCATAAGTATGAGTTTTAAGAACTCACACTTAACCTTATAATATTCTCTAACTATACTCTACCTATCTGTTATATACATGAGAAAAGAATCACCTTCTCAACAGGCATATAGCAAATAACGCGACACAAACATTCCAATGATTATCAATGTGATAAACTGAGTGCAAGAACAAAACCCTCGCTCATACAAAGGTTTGTAAAACTCAGCCACCACCTGAGTCCTCAATTGAAATCCCTCCTAACTCTATCTTGCTTATAACTTGCTCTTTGCTCGATACGAATTCCTCGTATCACATCATCTATAACTCCTCATGAGTTTATCTCGTACTATCATAGTACATTATCTTCATATCATCAAGCTATAATCATTCAAACATTACAAACCATCTTTCTTTTATAACTTAAACAAATCACGTCGTGATCTTATTCTATAATCATCTCCCATAAAATTCTTTTGTTAACTCGTGATCATTTTTTTTTACGATCATCCTTTCCCTTTTTCATCATTTACGACATTATTCGTTATCTTGGCTATTGGAGTTAGGAAACTCCCATTTCTTATCTTTATATCTCTTCAAGATTCTTCTTTGAATCTACTTGTTTATATAACAATTCTTCCTTTAAGAATTTCTAACTTCATTTAAGGTCTACACTTTCACCACACGTATCCATTTACTAAACTTGGTACAAATCGAGTCTCTAACAGTTTCAATATGGTACGCTGAGTGGTTTCCCATAAACAACCAATAAACTAGGTTCCGAGTTACTAGTTCGTATATACCTCCGCTCTATGAAGGAATCGTTTAGCCCAGATACCATACATCAACTATTAAAGAGTACAATTGCACCATACTCTCTATTCTTAACTTCTTTATCATTCTTTTCTTATAGACATTGTCTATATATTATCACCTTACATCCTTATTATTGGAGTTGGGTAACCCCAAATTCATATTCCTTATAACTCTGCGAGATTCTTCTTTGAATCCTCTTTTGCATGTTTTAATCCCTTCTTTATAAAATTCTTAAATTACTTCTTATTGTTCAAACTCTATTTGAGCTTATTCGTTCATTATCTTCACCTCTCTTCTTTAAGGTTATAGCCTACGGTACTCCTACCTAAGGTTTATAACCTATAGCTTTAATACCAACTATAACGACCCCAAAATTCATACCATTTAAATCTCGACTTCGGTCGTTAACCATACATTAAATCTCTAATTTTACATCATTATTCGATATTAAAAATATTAAAATTGCGGAATATTTAAAATGTTTATACATTTCCTTCTTTCTTGCCCTGAATCGCAACCTTTACATTACATCTCTTTAATTCAATCTTATATCATGAATCCTTACAACAAAATAACTATACAAAGTCTTACATCATAACTAAATATCCATATACATCGGATAACTCAACTTACAATTCAACAACATGTTACGTTCAAAATATGAAATACATTTCTCATAAAATATAAGTAATCTTCGTGAATATAGATCTCTATAACTCACTTAGCACATATCTTTACCTTAAAATCTTGACCGCAAAAAAGTGGTTATTTGCAAGAGTGAGCTCGACAACCCAAAGAAAGTCTAATAGCTTTTCATCCATCACATAGCACATAATAACATGCTCGATATACATCTCATTAAAGTAACATGGCATACATGCTTTTAATTCACATAGCAAATATAAAGATTGAGTTCCTTACTCAATCATCATTACTTAGCCAAAACAATGCAAATATATATTGACTTTAACATTTCATGATTTCAACATGTATAACATATCATGCAATTTAAAATAGTTCATCAAGTCCACGTAACAAATAGGAACCGAAAGACTTGCCTTGATCGTTGTTTACTAATAATAGCTTTAACGACTTATAGCTTATCTCGCACTTCACATGTGTCCTACACAATTATATAATCATATACATCAACTATTAGTCACATAACAACACATAGTAATTGTAATGTAAACTCTACTCCACATCCCATAATCTTTCCTATTAATTAGCACAAAATGTTCAATTAGATTGTGTTAACTTTCAACTTATATCTCACTCGTATTTCATATTCTTGAAGTTCATTCAAGTGCTTAAGTCTTGCTAGGACTACTTATTGGTTTTATGTTAAACCCATTTCATATCCTATAATATTCATTTCAATTGAATTGAAACACTTTTTAAGTTCATTAACACTTGCACGACGCTTTTGACGCTCATTCATTCGCCACACGCCCGATTTTATCTCTCTCTCAGTATGCTTACTATGCTTCAATAACTTATCTAATACATCATTTATTAATGTTAAGCATCATTATATTTACTAACATTCATGTTTTATAACTTAGACGCCATCTTTTATGGTCGAGCACTACACATGCATATGTGCATGCCCGACGCCTCCGATTGCCCCTCAAAAACATAATAGTCCTAAAGATGACCATTTTGACTATTGTTATGAGACCTCAAATTGAAAACTTAAAGAACGAAAGTTGTAGGTCTACTTGTACTCGCTCCGGATCATCTTGAATCACCTCAATCGAGTTCGTATGAGAAAGTTATGGCCGCTTTTACTACAAGGTCAAAAAAATTGTCCTACCTGCACCATAATTCCCGTTATACGCATGAGATACAAGGCATGGGGCGTGAATTCTAGTGTTGATTTAATTACATTGGTAATTTTGTCTTAGTTTTGGTATTTGGGTGCAATTTCAACTCAAGGCTGAAATTTGGCGTTGGGACTCAATTACGTAACACCCAACCACGAAAGAATGTAATAACTAAATTCTAGACTAATTACTACTGTTAACATCTAAATTAAGACGTAAAACTTATATAGATTACTCATAAACATTTACTTATCATACATATACCGATTTTAAAGCAACCAAACAATAATTTCAGAAAATTTAAATCCTTGAAACTATAGTTTAAAGCCCAAAACTCCATGTTTGATATTTCTTTGACACAGTGACACTGTAAATGCTAATGATAAACCAATTTGATGCTTTTAAACTATGTTCTTTGTAATTCTTAACAAACTAATTAGCATAGCCATAGTTCAATTTCATATATTAGCTCAAAATTCAATACTAATTTTTTTTTGTTTTCCTACAAAACACGTTCATACATGTGTTCACTGTAAAAACCAATTTCTTTTCTTGTAGACTTAATTTAGCATACAATCTTATCTATATGTTAAGCATACAATCGTGTGTATATATATATATATATATGCTAGTATAACAATTAAAATTATAAATACATATAATTTCCTAACCAATTATAAAATCATGGTTTTACAGAAAGTTTGTAAAGAATTTTATGTTACCGTCAAATTCAAAAACACAGAGACTTAGAGATTATAACGTAAAACATATATGTTAAGGTTATGTAACATACCTTTTGTTGCTTAAGAAATCCTTGTTAACCACAGCTAACTATTTGAAAGGCTCAGGAACTCTCTCTCTCTCTTGATTCTCTCTCAGACTCTATCAAACCTCTGTAAACTCTTTTCCTTTCTTAGTTATCAGTATAGGCCAAATACACTAAACGTAAAGATCAAAACAAAAACCAACGCACGCTTTTTCAAACGTTTTAAAAATCGACGTTATAATAATTGCCCCTATTAATTTTATCAGTTAACAAACTTAATATATATTATTTATATTTTGTTTATTCAATTTATATTATTAAAATTCAAAATTTAGAAATCCAAAAGCCATAAGGCTCTGTTTGGCAAAATTCTTTAAAAATTAAAGACTTAATATATTTAAGCCTTGTTTGAAAAAACTAAATTAAACTCCTTTAATTTATTTTAATAACCACTTATATTAAAGTTATTTGTCACACTTTTAATTAATTAAGTTTTCATACTTAATTTAATTAATTATAATAACAATTCATTGCATAATATAATAATTTATTTAATCATTATAAACTTTCTAACTTAATTATTAAATTAGAATACTATCTCATTATTTTCCTTAACTCATTAATTATTTATTAAATAATTAATTAATCAACTCAAATCAAATCAAACAAACATTTATTCACGATAAATACATCCATTAAATATTTATATAATTCAATAAATATTTAAATATTATAATTAAAAATCCGGATTGTTACACCTAAGCTAAACAAGTTTTAGATCAACAATCGCAATGAAATAAGCAATCCATTAGAAGATTCAAGTAGAGCATAAAATCTATTATCTTCTATGATTTAAAAAGTTTTTCATCAACTTTATCGCTGAGACTCAGCTTAATAAATAAAATCGAATCATCCCTGCACCACGGCCAAGGATATTCATGTAATCATCAATGGTCATGATTGTACCGAATAATCCCTGGTCATAATCATACCAACAACTGTCCATCAATGAACTACAGGCCAATGAGGACTTTTATCACATCATTCGTTACATTACGATCATGATTATACCAAATAATCACTTGTCATAATCATACCATGTCCATCTATGCACGTAAGCCAAAGATGACTTTCATCACAATATAAGCATGAGGATGATGACAATGACATAATAATTCAATAAAATAAGTTCAAGGATAAATTTTAAAGATTTATAATTTAATTTATCTAGAATTCAATAACATTCAAATTGTCAACATGATACTGCTTTGTGGAGTAAAATTCAAGAATGCTTAGAATACTATTTCTATGAAAAGATACTAGATGAAGCGCAAATATCAAGGATATTCTACTAATTTCATAAAGTATAGAATCCAAAACGTTAACCAAATGAGTATAATAGAATATATGAAACCGTAAATGGATTTTCACCCGCCATGCGGTAATCCACGTAAACAGATCATTTCCACAATTTAATAAGGAATGAATACGAAGGGTCATTCACCATGCATGCGGTAGTCCGCGTAAACAGGTTATTCCAACAAAATAATACAGAATGGAATAACAGAAGAATTCACCATGCATGCGGTAGTCCTCGTAGACAGGTTATTCCAACAGAATAATAAAGAATGGAATAACAGAAGAATTCACCATGCATGCGGTAGTCGCGTGAGATGAGTTATTCCAATGTAATAATAAAGAATGGAATAACAGAAGAATTAACCATGCATGCGGTAGTCCGCGTAGACAGGTTATTCCAACAGGATAATAAAAAATAGAATAACAGAAGAATTCACCATGCATACGGTAGTCCGCGTAGACAGGTTATTCCAACAAAATAAAAAAGAATGAAAGAACAAAAGAATTCACCAGACATGCGGTAGTCCGCGTAGACAGGTTATTCCAACAGAATAATAATGAATGGAATAACAGAAGAATTCACCAGGCATGCGGTAGTCCGTGTAGATAGGTTATTCCAACAGAATAATAAAGAATGGAATAACAACCCTTACGAGTATTGAAAGAAAATAACTCTCTTCATGAATATGAAAGAAATAATACCCCTTACCTTAGAAGAAAACTGGATACTGGAATAGTGAGGTAGCAGACTTCTCTTCTTCTTTTTCTCTATAATTTCTCCATAATAATTGCTCTTGTGAGACTTAGTGAATTGGTGAGAATGAAAGAAGAATGAGCTTCTATTTATAGAAAAATATAGTTTCGATAATTATACGTTTTTGGGCTCAAAATATTACAGTATTAATACCTTCCTCTTTTCTTCATTTTTAATTTAGTCCTGCAAGTATTATCAAACTTGCACCACCTCCCCTAATAGTAAATCATGTGAATCAATAGTAAATCATGTGACTCAATAGTTCTAAACATTTGAAAAATTAATTATAGTATAATACTTTCATCTATACCTCCATTTTTAATTTAGTTATGCGAGTATTATCAATCTTACACCAACTCTCCTAATAGTAAATCATGTGAATCAATAGTACACACATGTGAACACATAGTTATAAGCATGTGAATTAATAACAATTAATTGCTCATTTATCCGGTGAATTACCCGATTGGTCAATATAACCTCCAGACATCAATTATTAACGAAATAAATGTCGATTTCCACTAACACTAATAATTCCCACACAATGGAACTATCAATTTCATCTTTAATCAACACGAATGTGACGCCCCCAAAACAGGTATACATCACCCATCTTGAGTCGTCAGATACACGGTACATAAATTCAAATACAACTTAATTATACAACAGTTGTGTAAAATACGACCAAACATAGCAGAGAGTTTAAACAAGAATATTGTCATCTAGACAATATCCACACTCAATGGTGTCCTCATTACAATTATTATCACATTATTCCGTAGAATAGTGAGGACTACTAAAGCCATTTATCCTGGACCATCACTCCATTCCCCGACTCGTCCCAGCTATATTCTCATTTCCTGAAGAGAACAATGAAAAAAAGGGTGAGCTCAACTATCCCAGTAAGAAATATTATGACTAAGATAATGCAGAATAAATTATCCTTAGCCTTCAATAGTATAACAACTGATAGAATACAATAGACAACAAGTTTTAGATCAACAACTGCAGCGGACATAAGCAATCCATTAGAAGAGTCAAGTAGAGCATAAAATCAACTATCTTCTATGATTTAAAAAGTTTTTCATCAACTTTATCGCTGAGACTCAGCTTAATAAATAAAATCGAATCATCCCTCCACCACGACCAAGGATATTGATCATGTAACCATCAATGGTTATGATTATACCGAATAATCCCTGGTCATAATCATACCAACAACTTTCCATCAATAAACTACAGGCCAATGAGGACTTTTACCACATCATTCGTCACATTACGGTCATGATTATACCGAATAATCCCTGGTCATAATCATACCAAGTCCATCTATGCACGTAAGCCAAAGATGACTTTAATCACAATATAAGCATGATGATGATGACAATGACATAATAATTCAATAAAACAAGTTCAAGGATAAATTTTAAAGATTTATAATTTAATTTATCCAGAAATCAATAACGTCCAAATTGTCAACTTGATACTTCTTTGTAGAGTAAAATTCAAGAATGCTCAGAAGAATATTTCCTATGAAAAGATACTGGATGAAGTGCAAATATCAAGGATATTCCACTAATTTCATGGAGTATAGAAGCCAAGACTTTAACCAAATGAGTATCATAGAATATATGAAACTGCAAATGGATTTTCACCCGCCATGCGGTAATCCACGTAGACAGATCATTTCCATAATTTAATAAGAACTTAATACAAAGGGTCATTCACCATGCATGTGGTAATCCACATAGACATGTTATTCTAACAGAATAATAAAGAATGGAATAACAGAAGAATTTCACCATGTATGCGATAGACCGCCCAGACAGGTTATTCCAACAGAATAATAAATAATGGAACCAGGTCATGCGTAATACGCACAGACAGGATATTCCAACAGAATAATAAAGAATAGAATAACAAAAGAATTCAACAGGCATGTGATAGACCGCACAGACAGGTTATTCCAACAGAATAATAAATAATGGAACCAGATCATGCGTTATACGCACCGATAGGATATTCTAATAGAATAATAAAGAATGGAACCAGGTCATGCGTAATCCGCACAGACAGGATATTCCAACAGAATAATAAAGAATGGAATCAAAAAAGAATTCACCAGGTATGCGATAGACCGCACAGACAGGTTAGTCCAACAGAATAATAAATAATGAAACCAGTCATGCGTAATATGCACCGGCATGATATTCAACGTAATAATAAAGAATGGAACCAGTCATGTATAATCCGCATCTACGAGGATATTCCAATGAATAATAAAGATTGGAATAACGTAAGAATTTCACCATGTATGCGGTATTGCATGCAGCAAAGTTATTCCAACATAATAATAAAGAATGGAATAACGATGTAGAATTTCACCATGTATGCGGTACTTTGCATGAGACAAGTTATTCCAACATAATAATAAAGAATGGAATAACGAGAAGAATTTCACAATGTATGCGGTACTTGGCGTAGGCAGTTATTCCAATAGAATAATAAGGAATGGAATAACAATAGCTCTCTTCATGAATATGAAAGAAATAATACCCCCTTACCTCGTAAGAAGATCGGATCTTTGGAATAGTGAGGTAGCAGAACTTCTTTCTTCTTTCTCTCTATAATTTCTCTCTATAATAATTGCTCTATAGCTTTAGTGAATTGGTGAGAAATGAAGGAAGAATGAGCTTCTATTTATAGGAAAATATAGTTTCAATAATTGCACGTTTTGGGGCTCGAAAAATTATAGTATAATACCTTCCTCTTTTTCTTTTTAATTTAGTCCTGCAAGTATTATCAAACTTGCACCACCTCCCCTAATAGTAAAGCATGTGAATCAATAGTAAATCATGTGACTCAATAGTTCTAGACATGTGAAAATATGAATTACAGTATAGTACCTCCATCTATACCTCCATTTTTAACTTAGTCATGTAAGTATTATCAATCTTGCACCAATTCCCCTAATAGTAAATGAATGTGAATCAATAGTACACACATGTGAACAAATAGTTATAATCATGTGAATCAATAACAATTAATTGCTCATTTATCCGATTAATTACCCGATTGGTCAGTATAACTTCCAAACATCAATTAATATCGAAATAAATATCGATATCCACCAACACTAATAATTCCAACACAATAGAACTATCAATTTCATCTTTAATCAACATGAACTTATTCATCATTAATATCATAATTCACAATATTTAACAACCAGGTCGTTCCCAGGAAAGAGGGGGCTTTCCGATAAGAATTTCTCCTTATTAGAGCGTAATTATGTGACCAAACCTCTCCTTAACAGAACTTCTAGACATTGTCAATATAACAAATAATACTATGAATAACTTTGCCGTCTCAATTATTAATTTAATAATATATCATATTATGTAGATGATACTGTGATAATAATTGAATCAATAATATGAGAGATATGATGCAGCAATTACTGTAGCAATAATTGAGTATAACTGAGTGACTTATTACGTAAGCATCAATAATCAATACCGTGTGTTACTATGCAACCACGCCAGACATCGCATACTTTTTACTACCGGGTAGTTCAACAGTTTTAACGGTAACACTTTCGCCGTTATTTTTATAAAAAAATAATTTTGTCGTTTTCTAACTACGATAATACTTCCGTTAATGGGGTCCACAATGATTGTCTTGGTCGTCTGAATATTCCCCGTTAAAACGAATATTCCCCGACCAATCGAATATTATATAACAACTTGCTTACTTTGCAAAATTTATAAATATTACCCACAACTATAACATTATATCAAATCCACATAATAATATTAAAAAAAATATTTTGAGAAATTTAAATCTTTATTCATAAAATTTGGGGTCTCACAACGAACTTATTCATCATTAATATTATAACTCTCAATATTTAACAACCAGGTCGTTCCCATGAAAGAGGGGACTTTCCGATAAGGATTTCTCCCTATTGGCGCGTAATTAGATTATCTAACCTCTCCTTGACATAACTTCTAGACATTGTCAATATTGCAAATAATAATATGAATAACTTTGTCGTCTCAATTATTGATTTAGTAATATAACATATTATGCAGATGATACTGTGACAATAATTGAATCAATAATATGAGAGATAGGATGCAGCAATTACTGTAGCAATAATTGAGTATAACTGAGTGACTTCTTACATAAGCATCAATAATTAAAACCGTGTGCCACTATGCAACCACGCGTATTAATGTACTTTTACTACCAGGTAGTTTAACAATTTTAACGGTAACACTTTCGCCGTTATTTTTATAAAAAGATAATTCTGTCGTTTTCTAAATACGACAATACTTCCGTTGTGGGGTCCACTAATGATTATGCCATCGTACGAATATTCCCTATGAAAACGAATATTCCCCGACCAATTGAATATTCCCCGACACAACGAATAACAACTTGCTTACTTTATAAAAATTTCAAATATCACCTTTAACTTTAACCCTTTATCAATTTAACCATTTACTAAATAGAATAATAATTATAAGAAATTGAATACTTTCATTTCATAAAATTCGGGATCTCACAGAAATTATAGAGAGAAAGAAGAAGAGAAGTCTGCTACCTCACTATTCCAATATCCTGTTTTCTTCTAAGATAAGGGGTATTATTTCTTTCATATTCATGAAGAGAGTTATTTCTTTCAATACTCGTAAGAGTTGTTATTCCATTCTTTATTATTTTGTTAGCATAACCTGTCTGTACGGACTACCGCATGCCTGGTTAATTCTTCTGTTATTCCATTCTTTATTATTCTATTGGAATAACCTGTCTGTGCGGACTACCGCATGCCTGGTGAATTCTTCAGTTATTACATTCTTTATTATTTTGTTGGAATAACCTATCTGTGTGGACTACCGCATGCACGGTGAATTCTTACATTATTCCATTCCTTATTATTCTGTTGGAATAACTTTGTCTCTGCGACTACCGCGCCGTGCGTGTAAGTCTTCTGTTATTCCATTCTTTATTATTCCGTTGAAATAACTTTTTTCTGCGCGGACTACCGCATGCATGGTGAATTCTTACATTATTCCATTCTTTATTATTCTGTTGGAATAACTTGTCTGTGTGGACTACCGCATACATGGTGAATGATCCTTTGTATTCATTCCTTATTAAATTGTGGAAATGATCAGTCAACGTGGATTACCGCATGGCGGGCGAAAATCCATTTGCAGTTTCATATATTCTATTTTACTCAGTTGGTTAAAGTTTTGGCTTCTATACTCCATGAAATTAGTGGAATATCCTTGATATTTGCGCTTCGTCTAGTATCTTTTCATGGAAATATTCTTCTGAGCATTCTTGAATTTTACTCCACAAAGAAGTATCATGATGACAATTTGGACGTTATTGATTTGTGGATAAATTAAATTATAAATCTTTAAAATTTATCCTTGAACTTTTTTTATTGAATTATTATGTCATTGTCATCATCGTCATGCTTATATTGTGATGAAAGTCATCTTTGGCGTACGTGCATAGATGGACTTGGTATGATTATGACCATGGATTATTCGGTATAATCATGACCGTAATATGATGAATGATGTGGCAAAAGTCCTCATTGGCCTGTATTTCATTGATGGACAGTTGTTGGTGTGATTATAACCAGGGATTATTCGTTATAATCATGACCATTGATGATTACATGAATATCCTTCGCCGTGATGTAGGGATGATTCAATTTTATTTATTAAGCTAAGTCTCAGCGATAAAGTTGATGAATTTTTTTTAAAATCATAGAAGATAGTAGATTTTATGCTCTACTTGACTCTTCTAATGGATTGCTTGTTCCGCTGCAGTTAAACTTGTTGTCTATTATATTCTATCAGTTTAACATTGTTGAAGGCTAACGATAACTTATTATGCATTATCTTAGTCATAATATTTCTTACTGGGCTAGTTGAGCTCACCCTTTGCTTTCCTTGTTCTCTTCAGGAAATGAGAATATAGCTGGGACTAGTCGGGGAACGGAGTGACGGTCCAGATGATAGTATTAGTAGTCCTCACTATTCTTTTAAATAGTGTGATAATAAACGTAATGAGGACTCCATTTGAGTTTGAATACTGTCTAGAAGACAATATTCGTATTAAAACTCTAAGTTTATGTTTTGTCGTATTTTACATGACAGTTGTATTTAAATTTTGTACCATGTATTTAGCGACTCAAGATGGGTGATGTATACTTGTTTTGGGGGCGTCATAAGTAGTCTTTGGAATGTCATCAGTTTTAATCTTTAACTGGTGATATCCGGAATGAAGATCAATTTTTGAAAAGAATTTAGCGCCTTGCAACTGGTCAAATAGGTCATCAATGCGAGGCAACGGGTACCTATTTTTGATGGTGACATGATTCAACTCCCGATAATCAATACAAAGTCGCATACTCCCATCTTTCTTCTTCACGAATAGAACAGGAGCACCCCAAGGAGACGTACTAGGGCGAATGAAACTGATGTCTAACAGTTCCTGCAGTTGGGTCTTTAACTCCTGAAGTTCAATAGGAGCCATTCGATATGGGGCTTTGGAAATGGGTTTCGTACCGGGTTCAAGGTCGATAAAAAATTTAATTTCACGCTCTGGGGTGGGCCAGGAAGTTCTTTAGGGAATACATCGGGGAATTTATTAACAATAGAAAATATCATTCAAATTTGATGTATTTTTGTTTAAATCCGTGACATGGGCTAAGAAAGCTTGACATCAGTTTTTCAATAAATGAATAGCTTTATGGCTTGATATGACAGTGATTGACTTTAGTGGTTTGGTCGCTTGAATTCACATAGTAGGTTGGTTAGGAATATGAAAGCTAACAACTGTACGAAAATAATCAATTTTAGCATGATGAGTAGTTAACCAATCAATCTCTAAAATCACATCAAATGCAAGTATTTTCAAAGAGATAAGGTCGACAGGTAATGTACGGGTAACGATTTGAATCAAACAAGACTTATAAACAGTGGATGTAATGAAGGTTTCTCCCAACGGAGTTTCAACAGATAAGTTAAAGTTTAATTTCCCCGGAGTCAAATTTAAACGTTGAGCACAAGTAGGAGAAATAAAAGAATGGGTAGAACCGGTATCAAATAAGGTATAGACTTCGCTACAGTTTATGATTAGATTACCCGTGATGACCTCGTTCGGGTTCCTTGCTTTCTGGGAGGTCACGAAAAACGCTCTCCCTTGAACTACTGGTTTTAACTTCTCTGGGACGGCCTTTAGTGCCTCCATCTCAGCTGGACTTTGTTTCACTACTCGACAAAATCGAGCTAGGTGACCTTCTCTTCCATAATTGTAACACGTTTTGGACTGCTGCATGCAATTTGGACTGATGTGTCCCTCCCCTCCGCATTTGAAGCATATGATAGGTGGTCATTCTCCTTCCTTAACAACGGGTGCTGGTGCTGACGTCTTTCCATCATTGTTGAATCTCCTTTTCTTGAAATATCCACTTTTATTATCTTGGACATGATTACCACCGAAGTGGTTACCATTTCTGGCCTGTTGATTCCCCCCACGTTTGTTGTCACCGCTTCGATGACTGCTACCACCGGTATTATCATTTTGTCAACTGCTCTCTCTTGGTTGGGTTGACTCATTATCGCGCTCCAATAACTGAGCCCTATTTACAACATCTGAATACAAACACAGTTTGTGAAAAATTAGGTATTGACGTATCTCGGGTTTTAAACCTCTTAGAAACATCCGCGTCATTCCCTCCTCATTATCAATCAAGTGGGATGCAAACCGGGACAACTCGACAAACTTAGCTTCGTACTGCGACACAATCATATTATTTTGCTCCAACTTGATGAACTCTACGTCCTTCATGTGATGAATACTTTCGGGAAAGTACTTATCGTTGAACAGTTCTTGGAACTTCTCCCAAGAAACTTTCGCTCCTCGGAACATCCCAAGACATCAAATATCTTGGTGATTTGCTTTATCCACGTCTCCACCTTAAGTGTTTTTGGCTCTCCCAAAAACTTTGATGGTCCCAGCTCCTTGAACTGCTTAGAGGTGACCATCCAAGAGTTGCCAGTGTTTCCATCTGCATCTTGAACAGGAGTCGCTCTCGCCTGATGTTGTATGAATTGAATAAAGCATCTGAACATCCCATTGTTCATCATTTGGTTGTTGTTGTTTACCTGAGGATTATCCCCTTCGTGATGCACATTATCATGGGTATTGATCTGTGGTGACTCAACGGTCTCCTGTGCTCCATTGCTATTCTCAACATTCTCGGATGTCATTTTTAAATACTACCACAAAACAAGGGTTAATTGACATGCGACATTTTATCCCTATATTATGATCGACCAATTAAATAACAAATAAACTTAGGTAGGTCATACTAGCGAAGGAATTACCCGTCTCTCCCCTCCAAGTTCTAGTCTCACATCTCAGCCAGGGATCATATCCCTAAGTTTTGATATCAACTGTGACGCCCCCAAAATAGGTATACATCACTAATTCTGAGTCCCCAAACACATGGTATAGAAATCAAATATAACTTAATTATACAACTGTCGTGTAAAGTATGACAAAATATAAGCTGGGAGTTTTTACACGAATATTGTCTTCTAGACAATATCCAAACTCAAATTCAATATTATTACAATTATTATATCACTATTTTACAGAATAGTGAGGACTACTAATGCACTATCTCGGACCATCACTTCGTTCCCTGACTAGTCCCAGCTATGTTCTCATTTCATGAAGAGAACAATGAAAGCAAAGGGTGAGCTCAACTAGCCCAGTAAGAAATATTATGACTAAGATAATGTAGAATAAATTATCGTTAGCCTTCAACAGTCTTAAACTGATAAAATATAATAGACATCAAGTTTAACTATAGCAGAACAAGTAATCCATTAGAAGAGTCAAGTAGAGCATGATATCTACTATCTTCTATGATTTAAAAAGTTTATCATCAATTTTATCACTGAGACTCAGCTTAATAAATAATCCATATCATCGAATCATCCCTGCACTACGGCCAAGGATATTCATTAGTATCACGACCATGAATTATCCATGCACTACGGGCCAAGGATATTCATGTTTTCTTCAATGGTCATGATCATGCCAACAACTGTCCATCAATGCACTACGGGCCAATGAGGACTTTTACCACATCATTTGTAACATTATGGTCATGATTATACTGAATAATCCCTGGTCATAATCATACCAAGTCCATCTATGCAGTACAGGCCACATATGACTTTCATTATAATATAAGTATGAGGATGATGACAATGATATAAGAATTCAATTAAAAGAAAGCAAAGGATAAATTTTTAAAGATTTAAAATTTAATTTATCCAGAATTCAATAATGTCCAAATTGTCAACGTGATACTGCTTTGTGGAGTAAAATTCAAGAATAATATTGCATCAAAAATGATTTGAATTGAAAAGAAATCATTTTTTGTCATAAATAGTACCCCAGGTAAATAGTACCTGAGTGAATAGTACCCTGTGAATAGTACTTTGGAAATAGTAACATCGTGAATAGTAATCCGACATGAAAAAGTTAAAACTTATCAAGAATGCTCAGAATAATATTTTCATGAAAAGATACTGGATGAAGCGCAAATTTCAAGTATATTCTACTAATTTCATGAAGTATAGAAGCCAAAACTTTAACTAAACGAGTGTAGAATTCGAAATCTAAAACGAAATAATATTACTTACATACTATAGAGTATGGAAGAAAATATTATTTCATACGAATATTGAATAAAAATAACATCCCTTACCTTGAAAAGAAGAGTATTCCAACTAGTATAGCGGGGATATTCTTGAAGAAAACTTTCACTATTTTCTATACTCAAAGTTTCCTAAAACTCGAAAGAAATACGTTTAATATTATAGAAGAAGAATCCTCTGATTCTGGTGTGATTTTGAATTCTAACTAAGCATCCTATTTATAGGAGAATGGAAAGGATATTATTTAGGAAAAATCACGGACGCACAATATATATTCGGACGAAATCCAATTTCACAGGCAGGTTTTGAAAAGTCACATGATTTCTACTATGTTGCGCTATGCAGACACTATGCATAATAAAATATAATATATTCTAATTTTCATAAAAAAGAAAACTAATAATATATATATATATATAACATCTTACTCCCTCCGTGACCAACATAATCAGCCACCCCCCAAGACTTTCGTCCACCCGTGGGCCCCACCCGTGGCCCCCCTTAAAATAACCTTCTACCGATTAATTTGAAAAATGGGTAAATGGGGGTCCATATAATAAGCAAAATTTACAACAAATACTTCATAAAAATCTCCTCAATATTTTTAACAACATTTATTCATCATTATTATAACTCGCAATATTAACAACCAGATCGTTCCCAGGAAAGAGGGGGCTTTTCGATAAAGATTTCTCCCTATTGGCGCGTAATTAGGTGACCAAACCCCTTTCTTTGACAGAATTTTCTAGACATTGTTAATTATGAAGATAATAATATGAATAACTTGTCATCTCAATTATTGATTTAATAATATAAAATATTATGACAATAATTGAATCAAATAACGTGAGATACTATGCAGTAATTACTGTAGCAATAATTGAATAAAACTGAGTGACTTCTCACGTAAGCATCAATAATCAATACTATGTGCTACAATGCAACCACGCATATTACTGTACTTTTACCACCGGGTATTTCAACAGTTTAATGGTAAAACTTCCGCCATTATTTTCATAAAAAGTTATTTATGTCGTTTTGTCATTCCGACAATAATTCTGTTATGGGGTCCACCAATGATTGTGTCGTCGTACTAATATTCCTTGTTAAAATGAATATTCCCCAACCAATCGAATATTATATAACAACTTGCTTACTTTGCAAAATTTATAAATATTACCCACAACTATAATATTATAACAATTTCACACCTTAATATTCAAAAATGATATTTATAGAAAAATTCATCTTTATTCATAAAAGTTGGGGTCTTACACAGGTTGCTGTGAGTTGGGAAATGAATCTGCTGATGAAGTTGATCCTTCCCAAAAAATTTTGTATTTCCTTCTCTGTCTGAGGAATGTGAATTTCCGTAATGGCCTGGATTTTGGTGGGATCCAGCTCAATCCCTTTGTGGCTGACTAGGAATCCTAGCAACTTACCTGATTTGATGCCAAAGGCGCACTTGGCTGAATTCAAATTCAAGTTGTACTTATGCAACATGTTGAAGAGCTTTTTGAGATGGCCTAGGTGGTCTTCTTCCCTTCGGGACTTGACAATGATGTCATCCACATAGATCTCTATCTCTTTGTACATTAAATCGTGGAAAAGAGCCATCATAGCTCGTTGATAGGTAGCTCCGGCATTAATGAGGCTGAATGACAACCGTTTGTAGCAAAAGGTTCCCCAATGAGTGATGAATGCAGTTTTCTCACGATCCTCTTCAATAACAATTATTTGATGACACCCTGCAAAATAATCAGCAAAGGAGTACATGTCGTATTGAGCAGTATTGTCAATGAGAATGTGGATAAATGGCACGGGAATGTTATCTTTAAGGCAAGCTTTATTTAGATCCCGGTAATCCATACAAACTCCCACATTTCCTCCCGATTTAGGTATGGGGACTATGTTGGATAACCATTCAGGGTATGTTGACACCATGATGATGCCTACTTGAAATTGTTTCACAATTTCTTCTTTAACCATTAAACTCCACTCAAGTTTTAATTTCCTGAGCTTTTGCCTGACTGGCTTGAATTCCTCTTTAATGGGGAGGCGATGAATGACAATGTCAGTGGACAACCCCACCATATCTTCGTGAGATCATGCAAACACATCTTGGAATTGGGTCAATAGAGTAACCATGTCATTCCTCTAGTTTGGAGTGAGGTCCATACCAATCTGTATTATTTTGGGGTTTTCAAAATCCGAGATTGAATGAGGTGGTTTGATCAAGATTTGGCTTGGGTTTGTCTTCGACCCATTCTTTGATCTCCTGAGGTATTTCATAGTCCTCTTGTATTTCCATCAAGTCTGAGTCCAAATTTTCATCAAAGTTATAGTCCTTGTGGAGAAAAGGCACCTCATCAGCAAGTATAGGCACATCTAACTTTAGAGTCCTGAAACAAAATATGTTTTCACTTAATATATGAAACTGTTCAATCATACAAAGTGTTAGCACGTAATGACAAAATAACTGCTAATATTGTACAGAAAATTAAGCAGTTATGGCTATCTACAGGGCAAAGGGAGTTTTTGCCCTTTTTACCCTTGTCGACAAATGCAAGGAGTGCTGCTCCAATTGTCAAGGGTTAAATCCTAATGGACAGCAGTGATGAAGGGGCTGTTATCATCCTCCTTCTCCCGAATAATGACCATGATGTCTGGACAATCATCGTATGGGATGTCTCTATTCATACCCTCAATATGATAAATGATACATATGTTTTACAAACGCTTGGCGATGTCTTGTTTACGTCTCTCATCCTCTTCTTCCACTTCGGGATCTGGAATTAGGAGCTCTTTTCCTTTAACCGGTATCGGCTTAGGAAACAACATAGTCATCACATGAACAAGAACTTTTAATGTAGGTTGTACAGCTTCAGCCTCTGTAGGTTTAGGCAATCACCGTGTGGATGAAGTTGAAGGAATCTTCTTGTGCTTATGAGGATTCCTGTGATTGGAACTAGCAGAATAGCCTAGTCTGGATGTCCCTATTTGACTGGAACTTGAATTGGGCGCTTAATGCCCTGATGATCTTTGTCCAACCCTTGTCCAAGTTGATAACCCAATGACATCATCTCTTGGGTGGCCGACATTACCTCGGCAAAAATCTTAGGTATTAGAGGGGGCGCCCCAATAGGATGATAGTGTGTGTTGTTCACCTCCAGGGCATGGAAACTGACCGGCTCAACTTCTAAATTGAAACTGATTAGTGGTATGTTACCTTGTTCAAGACATTCTGGTTCAGTATTAACAGTGACTAGGTTGTTGTTGATAATGTATTTGAGTTACTGGTGGAGAATGGAAGGGACGACTCCGGCCATATGAATCCATGGTCTCCCCAAAAGAAAGTTGTATCCTGTATCTATTTTGAGCACGTGAAAAGATATACAGAATGTATGGGGACTAATCTCCACAGGCAATTCAATTACTCCGATAGTATTTTTTCGAGATCCATCAAAAGATTTGATAATCGTATGGCTGCTTTTGATCCTGTTGAGATTGATATTCATCTTCTCCAAAGTGGCATAAGGACACATATTTAATGATGACCCACCATCTATTAAAACTCCTCCCACCATGTATCCGGAGGACAGAACCGCTATGTGCAACGATTTGCAATGACCAGTCCCTTTGGGAGGTATGTCGTCATCAGTGAAAGATATCACATTTTTGTTAAAAATGTGATCAACCAGATGCTGGAATTTTCCAACATCCACTGATTTCAGTAAATGGGCTTTTTCCAAAACCTTTAGCAAGATCTTCATGTGATCTTCGGAAGAGAAAACCAAGTCTAGTATGGAAATTTATTGTAGAGCTTCTCTCAAGCTTAGAACCACCCTGGCTTCATTATGGCCCATAGTATGGAGGAACATTTTAATCTTCTCAATGGGAACTTTTCCCTTTGATTTGATGGTAGGCTTCATCACCCATTGGGGAAGATACAGTGGATTCTCCTTCAACACTGTAGCAGTTATGTGAGATGTGGATCCTTCAGCCTCTCCATAATTCCATGGCACTTTGTGTAGGCTAACAACAGGATATTGTGGTCTGAATGGCAAGATGATTGGCTTTGGTGTAGCCACTTTCAAAGGATTGTCAACACCCTTGAGTTGAATTGCTTGTATTGTGAGTGGTATGGCAGCCAAATCATCCTCTGTGGATATAACTGCTACGACTTCCTTCCATTTTGTAGGAGATGTATCCCCACTCTCAAGTAGCATAGTGTCATCGTCTGCTATTTGCAGGACACCGCTATCAATTAAGTTCTGAATAAGATGGTGGAGTGCCCTGCAT
This sequence comes from Panax ginseng, assembly GCA_020205605.1. Classification (NCBI taxonomy): domain Eukaryota; kingdom Viridiplantae; phylum Streptophyta; class Magnoliopsida; order Apiales; family Araliaceae; genus Panax; species Panax ginseng. The sequence goes on along the minus strand of CM035136.1, from coordinate 129,181,290 downwards.
TCTTCTGTGCTGTGACCGCGAGAGTGGGAGTGATACTAATATACTCCATTAGAATTGAACCATCTTGAACAGGGATTGATTGGAGGTAGCAAAGCTGTGCTTCATCCTTCATTGATCAGCATCTAAAATATCTACTCCATCTGTTAGCCTAGATAGATAAATTCCCTCTTATGGCAAAATCTTGACGGGCTTTGGCACTTGCTCTTTTTGAATTTTTATCCTCCAGTGTTTCACTTTCTGGAGATGATGATTTAAGTATTCATAAAAAAAAGGAAGGATACTAGTATGCTCCTGGTTGACTAATTGGCGTGTGACTTAGTGATGATAGATCACCAGTTCTGCCAATTGGTTGATTTGCTTACAAAGAGCTTTCATCTTTCGTTCCATCATAAACTCGAACTACGCATAATCCCATTTGTCTGCACCATCCTTGCTGGTTTGGGAGGATTCACCACCATAATTGGAACTCTGTCCACTGCTCCAGTTAATCATATTAACCTCCTCTTCTTTGTGTTGAGGAAGGGCGTTGTCTTGCACATGAGGTTGGTCGGGTTTAGTCACCACGATCTCACCATTATCAATCAAATCCTGGATCTTATGTTTTAAGGCCCAACAATCCTGAGTATCATGTCATAGAGCTCCAGTATGATAAGCACACTCCCTGTTAGCATTGAGACCCTTCCCATTAGGGTTGGCTGGTGGAAGAAGATGAGTAATTTTCTTCTGAGTTGTCATAAGATTGAGAATGTTCTTGAGAGTCCCCTAAGGGTGTGAACACTCGATTGCATCTGACTTCTCCACTCTTTAGCAATGGAGGGTTTGAATATTGTTCTTGAAAAGGGGAGTAGTTTTTCCTCTGAATAGGCATGTTCTGACTGCCTTTTTATCCTTGTAGTATCAAGGAAACATCCTCCTCTTTCTTTTTATGGACCCTCCAGGGTTGTTTCCATAACTTCCAGACTGGATGTGCTCAATAATAGCTTTCAGGGCAGCAAGGTCTTGGATCTTTTCTGACTTTAATCCCATCTCAGCCATTTTTTCGTGTTTGATCATTTCAGAAAATGGCTTGCCTATGCTAGGTAAGACTCTCTCATAGAAAGGAGCTTCTTGTATGTCTATGAAGGTCATTACCATCTCAGACTCAGTCATAGAGGGACTAACTTGAGCAGCAAGGCGCCTCCACCTTTGAGCATACTCCCTGAAAGACTCATTGGCTTGTTTATTGACTTTGGTAATTTGGTACCGGTCTAGAGCCATCTGAGACTGGAAACTGTACTGAATACGGAAGGCATGAGCTAGCTCCTCCCAGCTATGGATCTTAGAATTGTCTAATCTGGTATACCATAATCTGGCTTCTCTAGTTAGACTTTTCTGAAACAGCTGCATTATGAGCTTTTCCTTTTCTGCATAAGATCTGAGTTCTCCAATAAATACTTTTAAATGTATGTAAGGATCCCCTAACCCATCATACTTTTCAAAGTCAGGAGTCTTGAACTTCTCTGGATAATGAACACCAATGAATATACAAAGGTTGTGAGACCCCAAATTTTGTGAATAAAGATTTAAATTTTTCGAAATATTTTTTTGAATATTATGGAATAAATTTGATATAATGTTATAGTTGTGGGTAATATTTATAAATTTTGAAAAGTATGCAAGTTGTTGTATAATATTCGATTGGTCGGGGAATATTCTTTTTGTCGGGTAATATCCGTACGACGACACAATCATTGGTGGACCCCACAACAGAATTATTGTCGGATTAAGAAAACGACAAAAATATTTTATGAAAATAATGGCGGAAGTTTTACCATTAACTGTTGAAACACCCGGTGTTAAAAATGCGATGTCTGGCGTGGTTTGCATAGTATCACACGGTATTGATTATTGATGCTTACGTGAGAAGTCACTCAGTTTTGTTCAATTATTGCTATAGTAATTGCTGCATAGTATCTCACGTTATTTGATTCAGTTATTGTCAATATTTTATATATTATTAAATCAATAATTGAGACGACGAAGTTATTAGCATTATTATTTGCAATATTAACGATGTCTAGAAGTTCTGCCAAGGTGAGATTTGGTCACCTAATTGCGCGCCAATAGGGAGAAATTCTTATTGGAAAGCCCCCTCTTTCCTGGGAACGACCTGGTCAATTAATAGTGTGAATTATAATAATGATGATGGGTTTTGTTTTATTAGTATTACTAATATAATAAAACAAAAAAGATTTTTATATAAAACAGAATACTTTTATAAAGTTATTTATTTTATTAGACTATAAATAGAATATTTTATATTCTATCATGCATAGTGTTTTGCATAGTAAAATCTTTTTATATAAAACAGAATATTTTTATAAAGTTATTTATTTTATTAGATTATAAATAGAATATATTATATTTTATTATGCATAGTATTGTATAGTGCATGCATAGTGTTTCACATAGTAAAATCTTTTTATATAAAACAGAATACTTTTATAAAGTTATTCGTTTTATTAGATTATAAATAGAATATATTATATTTTATTTAAAAGATTTTGTTTTATTAGAATATTTTATTAAATCAATCTGGACCGTCCGTTTAAAAGTAAATCAATCTGGACCGTTCATGAATTAGTTACTATGCATTCCATTCTCCTATAAATAGAAGCTCATTCCTTCATTATTTCTTACAAATTCACTGAAACTCTAGAGAGAGAAACTATAGAGAGAGTTCTTCTTCTGTAATCTCGAGCGTATTTCTTTAAAGTTTAAGAAAGCTTTGAGCGTAGAAGATAGTGCAAGTTTTCTTCAAGTATATTCTCGCCCTATCCGTCGGAATACTCTTCTTTTTAAGGTAAGGGGTATTATTTCTTTTGTATTCATGAAGAGAACTTCTGTTATTCCATTCTTTATTATTTTGTTGGAATAACCTGTATACGCGGACTACCCTATAATTGGTGAAATTCTTCTGTTATTCCATTCTTTATTATTATGTTGGAATAACTTTTAATGCTCAAATCTTTCGCATACATGGTGAAATTCTTCTATTATTCCATTCTTTATCATTGTGTTGAAACATCTTGTCTATGCTTTACGCAAGACCTGGTTCCGTTATTTATTATTTTGTTGGAATATCCTGTCTGTGCGTTTACGCATGACCTGGTTCCGTTATTTATTATTCTGTTGGAATATCATGTCTGTGCATTTACGCATGACCTGGTTCCGTTATTTATTATTCTGTTGGAATAACCTATCTGTGCGGTCTATCGCATGCATGGTAATTTCTTCTGTTATTCATTTATTTATTATTCTATTGGAATAACCTGTCTATGTGGATTATCACATGCATGGTGAATGATCCTTTGTATTCATTCCTTATTAAATTGCGGAAATGATCTGTCTAAGTGGATTACCGCATGGCGGCGATAATCCATTTGCAGTTTCATATTTTCTATTATACTCAGTTGGTTAAAGTTTTAGCTTTTATACTCCATGAAATTAGTGGAATATCCTCGATATTTGCGTTTCATCCAGTATCTTTTCATGGAAATATTCTTCTGAGCATTCTTGAATTTTACTCTACAAAGAAGTATCATGTTGACAATTTGGACGTTATTGGTTCCTGGATAAATTAATTCTTGAACTTGTTTTATTGAATTCTTATATCATTGTCATCATCCTCATGTTTATATTATGTTGAAAGTCATCTATGGCATGTAGTGCATAGATGGACTTGGTATGATTATGACCGAGGATTATTCTAATAATCATGGTACCGTAATGTTACAAATGATGTGAAAAAAGTTCTCATTGGCGTAGTGCATTGATGGGCGCTTTTTGGTATGATTATGGCTATGGATTCTCTTGACGCCAAGGGTGCAAAGATGAATTGTTTTATGGCATGATCAAGACTGTTGATGAAAACATGATTATCTTTGGCCCGTAGTGCATGGATAATTTGTGGTCGTGACACTAAAAAATGTCCTTGGCCTGTAGTACAGGGATGATTTGATGATGTGGATTATTTATTGAGCTGAGTCTCAGCGATAAAAGTGATGAAAAACTTTTTAAATCATAGAAGATGGTAGATTTTATTCTCTACTTGACTCTTCTAATGGATTGCTTGTTCCACTGCAGTTAAACTTGATGTTAGTTATATTGTATCAGTTTAACACATTTGAAGGCTAACGATAATTTATTCTGCATTATCTTAGTCATTTTATTTCTTACTGGGCTAGTTGAGCTCACCCTTTCTTTCATTGTTCTCTTCAGGAAATGAGAATATAGCTGGGACGAGTCAGGGAACAGAGTGACGGTCCAGATGATAGCATTAGTAGTCCTCACTATTCTATGAAATAGTGTGTTTATAAATTTAATAAGATTGAATTTGAGTGTGGATATTGTTTAGAAGACAATGTTCGTATTAAAACTCTCAAATTTTGTTTTGTCGTATTTTACACAATAGTTGTATAATTAAGTTGTATTTGAATTCTGTACCATGTATTTGGCGACTCAGAATGGGTGATGTATATCTATTTTGGGGGCGTCACAGTTGGTATCAAAGCTTAGGGATATGATCCCTGGCTGAGATGTGAGACAAGAACTAGGAGGGGAGAGACGAGGAATTCCTTCGCTAGTATATGACCTACCTAAGTTTATTTGGTATTTAATTGGTCGGTCAGTATATTGATAATTTGTGATATGTTAATTAACCCTTGTTTTGTGGCAGTATTTGAAAATAGCGGCTGAAAATGTTAACAATGGAGTGAATGAGATCGTTGAGACGCCTTTAATCACTAATCAGGTTAATGTGATGTCAGATGAAGAAAGAATTAGAGATATCTACGTGGTGAGTGAAGAACTAATAGTTGCTCCCAAGCTAGTTGCAGAGGTAGCAGCTGAGAGTGAGGAAGAAGAGGAAGAAGAGGGGAATTTATTAGAAGAATTTTATGATCGAAATTTAGAATTACAAAATCGTATTCATGAGTTAGAAGAGCAGGCTGAAGAACGGCAGACGGTCGTGGAGCAAAGAGATGCAACAATTCAAAATTGTGTTACCCGATGTGGGATGCTTGAACATAAGCACTCTTTGGAAGAGTATAAGATATTAGAGCTGGAATCTGAGAATGCTATGATCAAGGTTTTGATGAAAGAAGAAACAACTGAATGAAGGAGATTAGATGATGCATGGGTAAAAGCCGCACGACGCGTAGATATTGTAGAAAAAGACGTCTGATCCAATAAAGCCAAAATAGATTAAATGTATTTTGCTTTTTGGACAGCAATTGGGAGAATCCAACATCGAATTCGAAATTACCCTTTGCAGAGCGATCAACCCCAATTCGATATGGATCGGAGAGTAATGATTCAAATCATGGATCAGGAATGTGACGAAACACTTAAGGATGGAATGTACCCTATAACAAAGTCAAATCCGGTAGTTTAAGTGAGAGCGTTTGTCGAGAAACCCGAACGAAGTTATTACGGGTAAGTTAATCATAAACTCTTGCGAAGTCTACATCGTGTTAGATACCCGTTCTACTCACTCTTTTATTTCACCTAGTTGTGTTCAATGTTTAAATTTGACTCCGGAGAAATTAGACTTTGACTTACCTGTTGAAACTCTGTAAGGAGAAACCTTCGTTACCTCTACTGTTTATAAATCTTGTTTGATTCAAATCGACACTTTCACGTTACCTGTAGATCTTATCTCTTTGAAAATACTTGCCTTTGATGTGATTTTAGGAATCGATTGGTTAACTACTCTTCATGCTTTTCGTATGGTTGTTAGCTTTTATATTCCTAACCAACCTATTATACGAATTCAAGCAACCAAACCACTAAAGTCAATCATTGTCATATAAAGCCATAAGTAAAGAGCCCTGAGCCTTTCGCTGGTGACTTCTTTGTGTGGAATGCACCAAAGCCAGACTTTCTGTAGGTGACGTCGTGAATGACGATGACAAGTTGATAGGTATCAATGTGACGTACTATCCAAGTCTTGGATGAGGTTCACAGTTTTGAATGGTATTTCTATTGTTAATAAAATTCCTGACGTATTCTTGAGGACTTCTTAGCCTACCCTTAGAGCATGAAATCGAATTTTGTATTGACCCCAGTACAAAACATATTTCTAAAAACCCTTAAATATTTCTTCAACTAAAACGAACGTAACATGCGCCAACGACGTTGGCTCGAGCTGTTGAAGATTACGATCGTACCATTCAATACCATCGTAAGAAAAGCGAACATGGTAGCTGATGCGTTGAGTAGAAGTTCGTATGCGGTTACAAGTGCGACTATACAAACCCACGTGAAGATAACGAATATACGAGTAGGATCGACTTTAATCGATAAAGTTAAAAGCCGCTCAAGCTACACACCCGTAGCTGATGAATGAAGCAGGTTCAAGAGGGCGTTATTCGAAAAGCAAGAATCGATGAAGAGAGGAAATCTCAACCCTCGATTTAATTGGCCCATTTGAAATCCTCGATTGAGTAAGAACTGTGGCTTATAGACTCGTTTAACCACCAAGTATGTCGTGTGTTCATAACGTTTTTAACGTATCAATGTTACATAAATATGTGGAAGACCCGAACCACATTATTAATTTAGAACTGGACGAGATAGCAAAGTATTTAACGTATAAGGAGATACATGTTAAAATCTTTGATAAGAAGGATCATATTCTGTGACGCCCCCAAAATAGGTATACATCATCTATTCTGAGTCGCCAAATACATGGTACAGAATACAAATACAAACTAATTATACAACAGTGGTGTAAAATACAACAAAACATATGCTGTGAGTTTTAATATAAATATTGTCATCTAGACAATATCCACACTCAATGGAGTCCTCATTACATTTATTATTACACTATTTCACAGAATAGTGAGGACTACTAATGCACCATCTAGGACCATCACTCTGTTCCCCGACTAGTCCCAGCTACGTTCTCATTTCATGAAGAGAACAATGAAAGAAAGGGTGAGCTCAACTAGCCCAGTAAGAAATATTATGACTAAGATAATGCAGAATAAATTATCGTTAGCGTTCAATAGTGTTAAACTGATACAATATAACAAACATCAAGTTTAACTGCAGCGAACAAGAAATCCATTAAAAGAGTCAAGTAGAGAATAAAATCTACCATCTTCTATGATATAAAAGGTTTTTCATCACTTTTATCGCTGAGACTCAGCTTAATAAATAATCCACATCATCAAATCATCCTTGCACTACAGGCCAATGATATTCTTTAGTATCACGACCACAAATTATCCATGCACTACGGGCCAAAGATAATCGTGTTTTCATCAACGGTCCTTATCATGCCATAAAACAATTCATCTTTGCACCCTTGGCCGAAGAGAATCCATAGCCATAATCATACCAAAAACTGTCCATCAATGCATTACGGGCCAATGAGGACTTTTTCCACATCATTTGTAACATTACGGTCATGATTATACTAGAATAATCCTCAATCATAATCATACCAAGTCCATCTATGCACTACAGAATACGATGACTTTCAACATAATATAAACATGAGGATGATGACAATGACATAATAATTCAATAAAACAAGTTCAAGAATTAATTTATCCAGAAACTAATAACGTCCAAATTTTCAACATGATACTTATTTGTAGAGTAAAATTCAAGAATGCTCAGAAGAATATTTCCATGAAAAGACACTGGATGAAGCGCAAATATCAAGGATATTCCACTAATTTCATGGAGCATAGAAGCCCAAAACTTTAACCAACTGAGTATAATAGAATATATGAAACTGCAAATTACCTTTTCGCCCGCCATGCGGTAATCCACTTAGACAGATCATTTCCACAATTTAATAAGGAATGAATACAAAGGATCATTCACCATGCATGTGATAAACCACATAGACAGGTTATTCCAACAGAATAATAAAGAATAGAATAACAGAAGAAATCACCATGCATGCGATAGATCGTACCGACATGTTATTCTCAACAGAATAATAAATAATGGAACCAGGTCATACGTAACGCACAGACAGGATATTCTGAAAGAATAATAAAGAATGGAACTAGGTCATGCGTAAACGCACATACAGGATATTTCGACAGAATAATAAAGAATGGAACCGGGTCATGCGTAACGCACAGACATGATATTCCAATAGAATAATAAAGAATGGAATAACAAAAGACTTCACCAGGCATGCGATAGACCGCAGATATAGGTTATTCCAATAGAATAATAAATAACTGAACCAGGTCATGCGTAAACGCACCGACAGGATGTTCTAACAGAATAATAAAGAATGGAATAACAGAGGAATTTCACCATGTATGCGGTACTTCGCATAAACAAGTTATTCCAACATAATAATAAAGAATGGAATAACAGAAGAATTTCAGCATGTATGCGGTACTTCGCACAAACAAGTTATTCCAACATAATAATAAAGAATGGAATAACAAAAGAATTTCACCAAGTATAGGGTAGTCCGCGTATACAGGTTATTCCAACAGAATAATAAAGAATGGAATAACAGAAGTTCTCTTCATGAATACGAAAGAAACAATACTCCTTACGAGTACAACAAATAATATCCCTTACCTTTGAAAGAAGAGTATTCCGACGGGTAGGGCGAGAATATACTTGAAGAAAACTTGCACTATCTTCTACGCTCAAAGGTTTCTTAAACTCTAAAGAAATACGTTCGAGATTACAGAAGAAGAACTCTCTCTATAGTTACTCTCTCTATATTTTTAGTGAATTCGTAAGAAATAATGAATGAATGAGCTTCTATTTATAGGAGAATGGACTACATAATAACTAATTCATGAACAATCCAGATTGATTTACTTTTAAACAGACGGTCCAGATTTAAAACAAAATCTTTTAAATAAAATATAATATATTCTATTCATAATCTAATAAAATGAATAACTTTATAAAAGTATTCTGTTTTATATAAAAAGATTTTACTATGCAAAACACAATGCAGGCACTATGCAACACTATGCATAATAAAATATAATATATTTTAATTATTGTCTAATAAAATAAATAACTTTATAAAAGTATTCTGTTTTATATAAAAAGCTTTTCAGTTTTATTACATTAATTATACTAATAAAACAAAATTGAGTGACCTCTCACGTAAGCATCAATAATCAATCTTGTGTATTCTTATCCAACCACGCCAGACATTCTTTACTTTTAACACCGAGTGTTTCAACGATTAACTAATCTGCATACAACTTCCGCCGATTATTTTCATAAAAAATATTTTTGTCGTTTCCTCAATCCGACAAAAAATTTCGTTAGGATCCACCAATGATTGTATGCATTCGTCGGATATTTCCACAAAAGAATATTTCCCGACCAATCGAATACTATATAACAACTTACATACTTTACAAAATTTATAAATACTATCCACAACTATAACATTATCTTAAATCCACACCATAATTTTGAAAAAATATTTCTAGAAAATTAAATCTTTATTCGTAAAATTTGAGATTTTACAATCTCCCCTCCTTATGAAATTTCGCCCTCGAAATTTACGTACGTACCTGGTATGCCGAACAGGTGAGGATACCTTGACTTCATTTCAAATTCTAACTCTTGAGGTATAACCTCTGGGTGTTGAATACGATCCTTCTTATCCAAGATTTTAACACGTATCTCCTCATACGTTAAATCATCCGCTATCTCGTCCGGTTCTAAATTAATAATGTGGTTCGGGTCGTCCACATATTTACGTAACGTCGATACATTAAAAACGTTATGAACACACGACATACTTGGTGGTAAAACGAGTCTATAAGCCATAGTTCCTACTCGATCGAGGATTTCAAATGGGTCAATTAAATCGAGGGTTGAGATTTCCTCTCTTCATCGATTCTTTCTTCTAGAATAACGCCCTCTTGAACCTTCTTTTTCATATTCATCAGCTCTGAGTATATAGCTTGCACGACTTTAACTTTATCGATTAAAGTTGATTCTTCTCGTATATTCGTTATCTTTATGTGAGTTGGTATATTCGCACTTGTAATCGCATACGATCTTCTACTCAATGCGTCAGCTACCATGTTTGCTTTTCCTACGATGGTATTGAATGGTACGATTATAATCTTCAACAGCTCGAGTCAACGCCTTTGGCGCATGTTACGTTCATTTTAGTTGAAGAAATATTTGAGGGTTTAAAAAATGGGTTTTGCACTGGGGTCAATACAAAATTCGATTTCACGCTCTAGGGGTAGGCTAAGAAGTCTTCAAGTATACGTCAGGAAATTTATTAACGATAGATATATCATTCAAAACTGTGACTCTCATCTAAGACTTGGATAGCACGTCACATTGATATCTATCAACTTGCCATCGTTATACACGGCTTCCCCTACAAAAAGTCTAGTTTTGATGCATTCCACACAAGGAAGTCACCAACGAAAGGCTCGGGGCTCTTTACTTATGGCTTGATATAATAATGATTGACTTTAGTGGTTTAGTTGCTTGAATTCGCATAACAGGTTGGTTAGGAATATGAAAGCTAACAACCTTACTAAAAGCATGATGAGTAGTTAACCAATCGATTCCTAAAATCACATCAAAGGCAAGTATTTTCAAAGAGATAAGATCGACAAGTAACGTGAAAGTGTCAATTTGAATCAAATAAGATTTATAAATAGTGGAGGTAACGAAGGTTTCTCCCAACAGATATATCAAAGTCTAACTTCTCCAGAGTTAAATTCAAACATTGAACACAACTAGGTGAAATAAAAGAGTGAGTAGAACCGGTATCTAACACTGTATAGACTTCGCAAGAGTTTATGACTAACTTACCCGTGATAACTTTATTCAGGTCCCTCGTCTCAAAAAAAAAATGCTCTCTCTTAAACTACCGGCTTTGTCTTGTCTGGGACATCCTTTGGCATCACTATCCCAGCTGGACTTGACTTCACCATACGACAAAATCGAGCTAGGTGAACTTTTCTTCTGCAATTAAAACAGGCTTTGGATTGATGCGTACAGTTTGGATGGATGTGACCCTCCTGTCAACATTTGAAACATACGACCAGTGGTCATTCTTCTTCCTTTGAAACGGGTATTGGTGTTACTGTCTGTCCATCATTATTGAACCTTCTCTTCTTGAAATTTCCATTTCTATTATCTTGGCCATGATTACCACCGAAGTGGTTACCATTCTTAGCATGATAATTTCCCCCACGATGGTTATCATTGTTTAGATGACCATTGCCACCGGTACGATTATTATCGTGTTATTGGTTGTTGCCTTTTGGTTGTGCTGACTCATTATCGCGCTCCAATAACTGAGCCCTATTCACAACATCTGAATATAAACAAAGTTTATGAGAAATGAGGTATTGACGTATATCGGGTTTCAAACCTCTTAGAAACATTTGCGTCATTCGATCCTCATTATCGACCAAATAGGATGCAAACCGGGATAACTCCGCAAATTTAGCCTCATATTGCGACAAGGTCATATTGTTTTGCTCCAACTTGATGAACTGCACCTCCTTCATGTGAAGAATACTTTCGGGAAAATACTTGTCGTTGAACAGCTCTTAGAACTTCTCCCAAGACATCTTGAGTGCGTCAGTCTGTGTACGTATTATAGATTCCCACCAGTAATCTGCCTCTTCAAGCAACATAAAGGTGGAAAAGAGAACCTTTTGCTCCTCGGAGCATCCTAAGACATCAAATATCTTGGTGATTTGCTTTAACCACGTCTCCGCCTTAAGTGGTTCTGGCTTTCCCAAAAACTCCGGTGATCCCAGCTCCTTGAATTGCTTAGCAGTGACCGACCGTGGGTTGCCATTATTTTTACCTGCATTATGAATAGGAGCCGCCTTCGCCTGATGTTGCATAAATCCTAAAAAGCACCTAAATGTACCATCATTCGTCAATTGATCAGTGTTGTTGTTTACAGGAGTATTATCGTCATCCTGTTGCACATTGTCTTGATTATTGATATGTGGAGACTCAACGGTCTCCTGTGCTCCATTGCTTATCTCAATATTTTCGAATGCCATTTTCAAATAGTGCCACAAAACAAGGGTTAATTAACATATCACATATTATCTCTATACTCTGACCGACCAATTAAATACCAAATAAACTTAGGTAGGTCATACTAGCGAACGAATTCCCCGTCTCTCCCCTCCTAGTTCTTATCTCACATCTCAGCCAGGGATCATATCCCTAAGCTTTGATACCAACTGTGACGCCCCCAAAATAGTTATACATCACCTATTCTAAGTCGCCAAACACATGGTACAGAATACAAATACAAACTAATTATACAACAGTGGTGTAAAATACAACAAAACATATGCTGTGAGTTTTAATACAAATATTGTCATCTAGACAATATCCACACTCAATGGAGTCCTCATTACATTTATTATTACACTATTTCACAGAATAGTGAGGACTACTAATGCACCATCTAGGACCATCACTCTGTTCCCCGACTAGTCCCAGCTACGTTCTCATTTCATGAAGAGAACAATGAAAGAAAGGGTGAGCTCAACTAGCCCAGTAAGAAATATTATGACTAAGATAATGCAGAATAAATTATCGTTAGCGTTCAATAGTGTTAAACTGATACAATATAACAAACATCAAGTTTAACTGCAGCGGAACAAGAAATCCATTAAAAGAGTCAAGTAGAGAATAAAATCTACCATCTTCTATGATATAAAAGGTTTTTCATCACTTTTATCGCTGAGACTCAGCTTAATAAATAATCCACATCATCAAATCATCCTTGCACTACAGGCCAATGATATTCTTTAGTATCACGACCACAAATTATCCATGCACTACGGGCCAAAGATAATCGTGTTTTCATCAACGGTCTTTATCATGCCATAAAACAATTCATCTTTGCACCCTTGCCGAAGAGAATCCATAGCCATAATCATACCAAAAACTGTCCATCAATTCATTACGGGCCAATGAGGACTATTTCCACATCATTTATAATATTACGATCATGATTATACCGAATAATCCCTGGTCATAATCATACCAAGTCCATCTATGCACTACAGGCTACAGATGACTTTCAACATAATATAAACATGAGGATGATGACAATGACATAAAAATTCAACAAAACAAGATCAAGAATTAATTTATCTAGGAACCAATAACATCCAAATTGTCAACATGATACTTCTTTGTAGAGTAAAATTCAAGAATGCTCAGAAGAATATTTCCGTGAAAAGATACTAGATGAAGCGCAAATATCAAGGATATTCCACTAATTTCATGGAGTATAGAAGCCCAAAACTTTAACCAACTGAGTATAATAGAATATATGAAACTGTAAATGAACTTTTTTCCTTCCATGCGATAATCCACTTAGACAGATCATTTCCACAATTTAATAAGGAATGAATACAAAGGATCATTCACCATGCATGTGATAATCCAGATAGACAGGTTATTCCAATAGAATAATAAAGAATGGAATAACAGAAGAAATCACCATGCATGTGATAGATCGCACCGACAGGTTATTCTCAACAGAATAATAAATAATGGAACCAGGTCATGCGTAACGCATGCATGCGGATATTCGGCGACGTAATAATAAAGAATGGAACCGGTCATGCGTAAACGCACGAGCATGTGATATTCAAGCGTAATAATAAAAATGGAACCGTGTCAATGCGTAACGCATGAGCGTGATATTCCAATAGAATAATAAAGAATGGAATAACAAAAAACTTCACCGTACATGCGATAGAACGCATATACGTAATTCCAACGAATAATAAATAACGGAACCGGTCATGCGTAAACATAATACATGATGTTCCAACGAGTAATAATAAAGAATGGAATAATGTAAGAATTTCACCATGTATGCGGTACTTGGCAAAAACAAGTTATTCCAACATAATAATAAAGAATGGAATAACGTAAGAATTTCACCATGTATGCGGTATTGCATAAACAAGTTATTCCAATATAATAATAAAGAATGGAATAACGTAAGAATTTCACCATGTATGCGGTGCTTACAGATAAACAAAGTTATTCCAACATAATAATAAAGAATGGAATAATGTAAGAATTTCACCAAGTATAGGGTAGTCCACAGATATCAAAGTTATTCCAACGTAATAATAAAGAATGGAATAATAGAAATTCTCTTCATGAATACGAAATAAATAATACCCTTTACGAGTACAACAAATAATATCCCTTACCTTTGAAATATTCTGTTGAAATACCCGGTGTTAAAAGTACAGTAATACGTGTGGTTGCATAGTAGCACACGGTATTGATTTTTTATGCTTACGTGAGAAGTCACTCAGTTTTGTTTAATTATTGCTACAGTAATTGCTGCATAGTATCTCACGTTATTTGATTCAGTTATTGTCAATATTTTATATATTATTAAATCAATAATTGAAACGACGAAGTTATTAGCTTTTTTATTTGCAATATTAACGATGTCTAGAAGTTTTGCCAAGGAGAGGTTTGGTCACCTATTTACGCGCCAACATGGAAAAATCCTTATTAGAAAGCCCCCTCTTTCCTGGGAACGACCTGGTGGATTAATAGTGTGAATTATAATAATGATAATGAGTTTTGTTTTATTATTATTATTAATGTAATAAAACAGAAAAACTTTTTATATAAAATGTAATACTTTTATAAAGTTATTTATTTTATTAGACTATAAATAGAATATATTATATTCTATTATGCATAGTATTTTGCATAGTAAAATCTTTTTATATAAAACAAAATACTTTTATAAAGTTATGTGTTTTATTAGATTATAATTAGAATATATTATATTTTAATATACATAGTCTTGCATAGTATTTTGCATAGTAAAATTTTTTATATAAAACATAATACTTTTATAAAGTTATTCGTTTTATTAGATTATAAATAGAATATATTATATTTTATTTAAAAGATTTTGTTTTATTAGAATATTTTATTAAATCAATCTGGACCGTCCGTTTAAAAGTAAATCAATCTGGACCGTTCATGAATTAGTTATTATGCATTCCATTCTCCTATAAATAGAAGCTCATTCCTTCATTATTTCTTACGAATTCACTGAAAATCTAGAGAGAGAAACTATAGAGAGAGTTCTTCTTCTGTAATCTCGAGCGTATTTCTTTAGAGTTTAAGAAAGCTTTGAGCGTAGAAGATAGTGCAAGTTTTTTTCAAGTATATTCCCGCCCTATTCGTCGGAATACTCTTCTTTTTAAGGTAATGGGTATTATTTCTTTTGTATTCATGAAGAGAACTTCTGTTATTCCATTCTTAATTATTCTGTTGGAATAACCTGTATACGCGGACTACCCTATACTTGGTGAAATTCATCTGTTATTCCATTCTTTATTATTATGTTGGAATAACCTGTCTATGTGAAGTACTTCATAAATGGTGAAATTCTTCTATTATTCCATTCTTTATCATTCTGTTGGAACATCTTGTCTGTGCTTTACGCATGACCTGGTTCCGTTATTTATTATTCTGTTGGAATATCCTGTCTATGCATTTACGCATGACCTGGTTCCGTTATTTATTATTCTATTGGAATATCATGTCTGTGCGTTTACGCATGACCTGGTTCCATTCTTTATTATTCTCATTGGAATAACTTTTTGCATGCGGCCTATCGCATGCATGGTGATTTCTTCTCGTTATTCCATTCTTTATTATTCTGTTAGAATAACCTGTCTATGTGGATTATCACATGCATGGTGAATGATCCTTTGTATTCATTCCTTATTAAATTGTGGAAATGATCTGTCTAAGTGGATTACCGCATGGGGGCGAAAATCCATTTGCAGTTTCATATTTTCTATTATACTAAGTTGGTTAAAGTTTTAGCTTCTATACTCCATGAAATTAGTGGAATATCCTTGATATTTGCGCTTCATCCAGTATCTTTTCATGGAAATATTCTTCTGAGCATTCTTGAATTTTACTCTACAAAGAAGTATCATGTTGATAATTTGGACGTTATTGGTTCCTGGATAAATTAATTCTTGAACTTGTTTTATTGAATTCTTATATCATTGTCATCATCCTCATGTTTATATTATGTTGAAAGTCATTTGTGGCATGTAGTGCATAGATGGACTTGGTATGATTATGACCAGGGATTATTTGGTTTATCAGAGGCTGGCCTATCTTAGGTTACTATCGCGGCTTTTTGGCATGAAGGCTCCCAGATCATCGCAATTTACTTCACGGGAAGTTAATCCGATCTTTCAACTGGAGCGAATCTGGGTGGTGCCTTTTTTGAGCCTCGTTGGAATTAGTCTCCCTACGAGTCCAGTAATTAAACACTGATAGGATAGCCTCCTGGTGGAGGGACCACACAACATACATTCACATACAACGTGTCTCACCGGTATGGAAATGATGACATGTGGGAAGCACTAATATCACAGGTAGATATAGTGTAAAGCATTAAGTGCAGTAAGTAAATGCATTCGTACACATTCATTCAAATGTAAATGCAACATCCACACAAGCATATAACAGTTTTGAAAAGTTTGTAATAGCGGCTTAAACCCTCTTACTGGAGTTTTCCCCAGCAGAGTTGCCGCCTATCGATGTTGGAATTTTTATTTGTCCCTTTTCTGTTCTTATCTTTTGGTGTTCTCATGTTAGGTGAGATTTGTTTGAAAAAATAAGTTGTGAGAAGGTCCGACATGTATATGTCGATGATTGGACTGTAAGAGTCGGCAGTTGGTATTTTTAAATGGTTGCACCAACTCAACCGAGAAAAGGTTTGCACATTGACCACGTGATGTAACACTGCTAAACTGGTCTGTGAACCCGAGATTCGTTAGGGTTCAGGGCCTTGATTATGCGGAGAGAAGGTGTTAGGCACCCCCCGACATCCATGTTACCACGGTGACCAGCACTTTTCAATTTAAACTGTTATATGAATGTGTGTGTGTGGGTCAATGTGCAATTATCTAGAAGCAGTGATATGCCTCGTTCGCAACTATGTACAAAGGGTTTGAATTTTGTATAAAAGTTCAGTTTTAACAAGATATAGCAATGATGTTTTGTAAAAGAGGTTTTTCAAACCCTTATGCTCAATAGTAATTGAGGCCTTTGATACTTCCATTTTTATTATGTGTTCGGCTTAACTGCTTTTATTTTTGAGATGCGAAGCATCTTCGAGAAAATAATGTACAAAGCAGTGCCGAACTCCTCATGGTCATGAAATCCATCTAAGGAAATACAAACACCGTAAATAATTTACAAGCTGATTACAGCTGAAAATATCCATCACGGGAACCGAATCTAGATTCAGAAGACTGAATCTATGATCGCATGATTTCTAGGTTCACATGATGCACTTGATTTATATGAAAGTTGTAAGCGATTAGATATATAAAAGTCGTAAATATATATATATATATATATATATATATATATATATATATATATATATATATATATATATGTACGATCAACCACCACTAAGTAAACTTCATGGGGATTGGAAATGTAAATATATAAAAGCGGTAAATATATATATAGAAACGATCAACTGTCACGAAGCAACTCCATGGGGGATTGGAAATGTAAATAAAGCAGTAAAGACGATCAACCACCACGAAGTAAACTCCAGGCGGGACAAAATGTAAATAAAGCAGTAAAAGACCACGAAGTAAACTCCAGGCCTAACAGAAATGTATATATATATATATATATATATATAAAAGAGGTAAACGCACCGGATATAAAATCTAGGCTCATCGAACAGAGTTCGACAATAGTTTATATATAAGTATATATATATATAAGCATTAAACGTTCCAGATGTGAATCCGGGCTCAATCGAGGCATAACTCTATAATGTTAGTCCATATATATATATAAATATATATATACAAAAAAAAAATAAAAAGCCACTTGAATCAAGTCCTAGCATACATACACCTACATAACCACGACTCTCAACGTGAAGAACGATGTGTGCACAGTAGTGGAGAAAGGCTTTAAGAAATGTAAGAAGGCTTATAGTGGACTACCAAAGAAGACTTCAATAGCTTTAAATGGATGAACACTCGGTTCTCACCGGTAAAATATAGCAAATTATAAGCTAACAAGTGTTTAAAATGAGAAAGCACTCATTTTATAGTGTACAAAGCAAATTAGATAGGGTTTCCTAGCCTTTTCTCTATGCAAAATGGCCACCCCAAGCCCTCTATTTATAGAGGGGGAGCCATGAGTGTACTACAAGAATGCCTGTGGTGACCCGGGAGCTATCTGGTCTCACCGTCTCAAAGTACGTGCACGCATACAATGCGATATCCACTTAAACTTTCAGAACTTCAATCTGGGCATCCGATTGAGGTGTATAAGACCTTTTTAGAGTGTTGTTGTCGAGAGCTACACAAATGACATGGGAGTAGAGGTTGTACGAAGTCAGGAAGATGGGACCATGCCCAGGTCTTCAGGCTTTAAATTCTATCTGGTGTGCTGTCTTGTGTAGTTGTCACTCGGGATTGGAGCTATGGTTCTTGTAGGACATTGTTGTGTAGAATTTATGTTGAAATGTGTTAAGACGGCGCGCATATGGGATCGAGGTGGAAGAATGACAATTTTGCCCCTCACCAGGGTTATTTCCGATTTGGGCTGATTTAGTTGTCGTTGCTCAGGGTTATCTCTGAGATTGGGCTGCTACAAGTACTGGATGTCCTCAGGGTTGTCTCTGAGGTGTGCCTGACCTCCCGGGGTTATCTCAGGGTTATCTTTGAGGTTGAAACTGAAACTCCCGGGGTTGTCTTCGGGACTGGAACTAGATATCTCGGGGTTATCTCTGAGATGAAAATGACGTCTCTGGTGTTATTTTTGGAACTGGAACTGCATTCCTCGAGGTTATCTCCGAGGTTGAAACTGAAACTCCCGGGGTTATCTCCGGGACTGGAACTGAATATCTTGGGGTTATCTCCGGGATAGAAATGACTTCTCCGGTGTTATTTCTGGAACTGCAACTGTATTCATCGGGGTTGTCTCCAAGGCTGAAACTGAAACTCCCAGGGTTATCTCCGGGACTTTAGTTGGATATCTCGGGGTTGTCTCCGAGATGGAAAACTGAGAATTCCTAGGTTATCTCCGGAATTGAGTTGATTTGACCTCCTGGGTTATCTCTGGAAGATGATTCTGCCCTCCTGCAAGGTTTGTAACAGGAATGCAAGATTTCGAGTGTCTACAAGGACACTACACCATTCCCAGTTGAGCCATATCCTCTTGTCTTGCTGAAGCCATTGTATCCAAAGATGATTGTTGGACCCTCTTTCTCTATGAAGTTAGATAAGAGAGCTTTGTTCCCGGTCATGTGCCTTGATCATCCACTGTCCAGATACAAAGTTGTGATCGTGGAGCTACGTTCCTTTGGTAAGATCAAACTTTTATTTTGGTACCCATACTTACATGGGTCCTATCTTGTTAGTACCCTTGGGGACCCAAATCTGTTTGATTTTGGGTTCAATTTGCAGAAGATTATTGTAACATATTGCAGCCTTATGACCAATTTTATCATATACAAAACATCTAGCATGATGCATGCTTGTGTGTGTGTGTGTGTGGATTCTTTCTCCATTTGGACTTATGTGGATTTTTGGTAGTCCTTCCTTTATATCGATTCTTCTTTTTCCATGTATCTTTGTGATTCATGATTTGTGAAGAGTGATGTGATGCCCCCAAAATAGGTATACATCACCCATCTTGAGTCGCCAAGTATATGGTACAAAATTCAAATACAACTTAATAATACAACTGTCGTGTAAAATACGACAAAACATAAACTTAGAGTTTTATTATGAATATTGTCTTTTAGACAGTATTCAAACTCAAATGGAGTCCTCAATACATTTATTATCACACTATTTCATAGAATATTGAGGACTACTAATGATATCATCTGGACCGTCACTTCGTTCCCCGACTAGTCCCGGCTACGTTCTTATTTCCTGAAGAGAACAATGAAAGCTAAGGGGTGAGCTTAACTAGCCCAGTAAGAAATATTATGACTAAGATAATGCAGAATAACTTATCATTAGCCTTCAACAGTGTTAAACTGATAAAATATAACAAACATCAAGTTTAACTGCAGCGGAACAAGCAATCCATTAGAGGAGTTAAGTAGAGAATAAAATCTATTATCTTCTATGATTTAAAAGGTTTTTCATCACTTTTATCGCTGAGACTCAGCTTAATAATTAATCCACATCATCCCTGCACTACGGTCATAGTCATACCAAGTCCATCTATGCACTACAGGCCACATATGACTTTTAACATAATATAAACATGAGGATGATGACAATGATATAAGAATTCAATAAAACAAGTTCAAGGATATATTTTTAAAGATTTATAATTTAATTTATCCAGAAATCAATAACGTCCAAATTGTCAACATGATACTGCTTTGTGGAGTAAAATTCAAGAATAATATTGTACAAAAAATAATTTGGATTGAAAACGAATAAATTTTTATCATGAGTATTACCCCGGGTGAATAGTAATCGAGTGAATAGTACCTCGTGTATAGTACTTTTGGAATAGTAATCCTGTGAATAGTACTCTAACATGAAAAAGTTAAAACTTATCAAGAATGCTCAGAATAATATTTCCATGAAAAGATACTGCATGAAGCGCAAATATCAAGGATATTCTATTAATTTCATGGAGTTTAGCAGCCAAAACTTTAACAAAACGAGTATAGAATTTGAAATCTGAAATAAAATAATATTACTTACATACTACAGAGTATGGAAGAAAATATTATTTCGAGCGAATATTGAACAAAAATAACATCCATTACCTTGAAAAGAAGAGTATTCGAACTGGTATAGCGGGGATATTCTTGAAGAAAACTTTCACTATTTTCTACGCTCAAATCTTTCTAGAACTCGAAAAAAATACGCTCAATATTATAGAAGAAGAATTCTCTGATTCTGGTGTGATTTTCAATTCTAACTAAGCATCCTAATTATAGGAGAATGGAAGGAGTATTGTTTGAACTTCTCACAGACGTAAAGTTTTTTTAAATTCCCGGACGTCTTTCACAAGGTCACGGATGAAACGAAATTCCATGTGAAAAAAAAGACTAAATATAATATATATATATATATATATATATATATATATATATAATTTATACATCCCACGTGAATCCTTTTCTCCACCCCCACCCGACATACTTTTCAAACATGCATATATATATATATATATATATATATATATATATATTATAATACATATATGTTTAATCCTTCCATTACTCAAAATAAGAAATCCCGCGAACCATCCCATTATTCCACCAACATGTGGGCAACACCTGCCCCACTTATGACCCCCACCATTATTATTATTATTATTATTATTATTATTATTATTATTATTATTATACACACACAGTGAATAACTTTCTACCAATTATTTTGAAAAAAAATAGGTAAATGAGGGTCCAAATAATAAGCAAAATTTACAACAAATACTTCATAAAAATTCCTTCAATATTTTTAACAACATTTATCATCATTATTATAATTCACAATATTTAACAACCAGGTCGTTCCCAGGAAAGAGGGGGCTTTCCAATAAGGATTTCTCCCTATTGGCGCGCAATTAGGTGACCAAACCTCTCCTTGATAGAACTTCTAGACATCGTCAATATTGTAAATAATAATATTAATAACTTTGTCATCTCAATTATTGATTTACTAATATATAAAATATCGATAATAATTGAATCAAATAACGTGAGATACTATGCAGCAATTACTATAGCAATAATTGAACAAAATTGAGTGACTTCTCACGTAAACATCAATAATCAATACAGTGTGCTACTATGCAACCACGCCAGACATCAGACTTTTAACACCGGTGTTTCAATAGTTAACGGTAAAACTTTCGCCGTTATTTATATAAAAAAATATTTTTGTCGTTTTCTCAATCTAACAATAATTCTGTTGTGGGGTCCACCAATGATTGTGTCGTCGTACGAATATTTCCTGTTAAAACGAATATTCCCTGACCAATCGAATACTATATAACAACTTGCTTACTTTGCAAAATTTATAAATATTACCCACAATTTTAATATTATAACAAATCAACACAATAATTATTCAAAATGATATTTATAGAAAAATTCATCTTTATTCATAAAAGTTGGGGTCTTACAACCTCCCCTTCTTATGAAATTTTTCCCTCGAAATTAGGGTACATACCTGGTATGACGAAGAGGTGAGGATACCTTGATTTTATTTCAGATTCTAACTCCCAGGTTATTTCTTCAACATCGTGGTTTCTCCACAAAACTTTGACTTGAGGTATAACCTTGGAACGCAAAATATGCTCCTTATCCAAGATTTTAACAAGAACCTCTTCATACGTTAAATCTTTTGCTATTTCTTCCGGTTCTAACTCAATGATGTGGTTCGGGTCTTCCACATATTTAAGTAACATGGATATATGAAAAACGTTATGAACACGAGACATACTTGGCGGTAGAGCGAGTCTATAGGCCATAGTTCTTACTCGATCGAGGATGAAAAATGGGCCAATGAATCGAGGATTGAGCTTTCCTCTTTTTCCAAATCTCGTAACTCCTTTCCATGGAGCAACACGTGACAACACATGATCTCCAATATCGAATTCCACGTCCTTTTGATGAAGATCAACATAACTCTTTTGTCGATCTTGTGAGGTTTGTATACGTTGTCGGATCGTTTGAATCTTTTTCGTAGTCATACGCACCAACTCCGGTCCCAACAACGTTGTTTCACCCACCTCATCCTAGCATACTGGAGAATGACACTTTCTTCCATACAACGCCTCAAATGGAGCCATGCCAATACTTGTTTGATAACTATTGTTGTAGGAAAACTCCACCAATGGTAAGAACTTGTCCCAACTTCCTTTGAAGTCAAGGACACAGAGTCTTAATAAATCTTCAAGAGTTTGAATAGTCCTTTCTGACTGCCCATCCGTTTGAGGATGATAAGCCGAACTAAATTGTAAATCCGTGCCCATAGCTTTTTGCAAACTAACCCAAAATCTTGAAGTGAATCTTGGGACTCGATCAGAAACTGTGGATACTAGCATACCATGCAATCTTACAACCTCATTTATGTACATACGAGCAAGAAGTTCAAGTGTATAAGTTTCTCATATAGGTAAGAAATGAGCAGACTTAGTCAATCTATCAACAATGACCCAAATTGCATTTATGCCTTGAGAAACCTTGGGAAGACCAGTAACGAAATCCATGGTAATGTGCTCCCACTTCCATTCTAGAATTTCAAGTGGTTGCAATAGACCTTTTGGCACTTGATGCTCCGCCTTCACTCGTTGACAAGTTAAACACTTTGAGATAAACTCGGTTATCTCTCTCTTCATATTGCTCCACCAAAATGTATGTCGAAGATCACGATACATTTTGGTACTTCCAAGATGGATTGCAAATAGTGTGTTGTGCGCCTCCATCATGATTTTATACTTTAAATCAGGGTCGTTAGGAACACAAATTCTAGAGTTGACTCGTAGCATTCCTTCTTCATCGATTCTTGCTTCCATCATAGCACCTTCTTGCACTTTCTTCCTCATACGCATCCGCTCCAGGTTTGTAGCTTGAGCAGCTTTAACTTTATCAATTAAAGTTGGTTCTACTAGTATATTCGCCATCATCACATGGGTCCCTGGAGTCTTTAACTCTATCTCCATCATTTGTAAGTCATACAAAATGGGCCTTTGTGTTGACAATATTGCACTTGTACCCGCATATGATCTTCTACTCAATGCGTCAGCTACTACGTTCGCTTTTCCAGGATGGTATTGGATGGATTGATTATAATCTTTCAACAGTTCAAGCCAAAGTCATTGTCGCATGTTGAGTTCCTTTTGGGTGAAGAAATATTTGAGGCTTTTATGATCCGTAAAGATCTCCACTTTCTCCCCATACAAGTAATGCCTCCAAATTTTAAGTACGAAGACAACAGCTGCCAACTCTAGATCATGAGTAGGATAATTCCTCTCATATTCTTTGAGTTCTTAGAGAGGCATAGGCTATGACTTTCCCATGTGCATATGAGAACACATCCTAACCCTTTGCCCGAAGCATCACTGTAGATGACAAATCCCTCCGAGCCAGATGGTATTGTCAGAACAGGTGCTGAAATGAGTCTCCTCTTGAGTTCTTGAAAACTCTTCTCACATTCCTCGCTCCAACCGAATTTTGTATCTTTCCGAGTCAGCTGAGTTAATAGAGTAGCGATTCGAGAAAACCCTTCTACGAATCTCTGATAATAACCAGCTAAGCCGAGAAAGTTATGTACTTTGGTCACTGATTTAGGTTACTCCCAGCTTTGAATAGCTTCAATCTTTACCGGGTCAACAGATATTCCATGACTTGATACTACGTGCCCAAGGAATGCTACTTTCTCAAGCCAGAACTCGCATTTCTTCAACTTGTCATAAAGCTTGTTTTCACGAAGCTTTTGGAGTATCAGCCCCAAGTGTTGCTCATGATCTTCACAAATTTTGGAATATATAAGGATGTCATCAATAAAGACGATCACAAAGTGATCCAAAAATTTCCTTGAATACTCGGTTCATCATATCCATGAAGGCAGCAGGAGCATTAGTCAATCCAAAAGACATGACTAAGAATTCATAATGCCCGTACCGAGTTCTGAAAGCCGTCTTTGGAATGTCATCGGTTCTAATCTTTAACTGATGATATCCGGAACGAAGATCGATCTTTGAAAAGAATTTAGCGCTTTGCAACTGGTCAAATAGGTCATCAATGCGAGGCAACAGATATCTATTTTTGACAGTGACATGGTTCAGCTCCTGATAATCAATACAAAGTTGCATACTCCCATCTTTCTTTTTCACGAATAGAGCAGGCGCACCCCAAGGAGAAGTACTAGGACGAATAAAACCGATGTCTAATAATTCCTGCAGTTGGGTCTTTAACTCCTGAAATTCAATAAGAGCCATTCGATATGGGGGTTTGGAAATGGGTTTTGTATCGGGTTCAAGGTCGATACAAAATTCAATTTCATGCTCTGGGGGTAGGCCAGGAAGTTCTTCAGGGAATACGTCAGGAAATTTATTAACAATAGAAATATCATTCAAAACAGACGTATTTTTGTTTAAATCCGTGACATGAGCTAAAAAAGCTTGACATCCATTTTTTTAAAAAACGAATAGCTTTATGGCTTGAGATGATAATGATTAATTTTAATGGTTTGGTTGCTTGAATTTTCATAATAGGTTGGTTAGGAATATGAAAGCTAACAACCTTACGAAAATAATCAATTTTTGCATGATGAGTAGTTAACCAATCAATCCCTAGAATTACGTCAAATGCAAGTATTTTCAATGAAATAAGATCGACATGTAATGTGAAGGTACCGATTTGAACCAAACAAGGCTTATAAACAGTGGATGTAATGATGGTTTCTCCCAACAGAGTTTCAACAGATAAGTCAAAGTCTAATTTCTCTGGAGTCAAATTTAAACGTTGAGCGCAAGTAGGAGAAATAAAAGAATGGGTAGAACCGGTATCAAATAAGGTATATACTTCACTAGAGTTTATGATAATCTTACCCGTGATGACCTCGTTCGGGTTCCTTGCTTTCTAGGAGGTTACGACAAACGCTCTCCCTTGAACTACTGGTTTTGACTTTTCTGGAACGGCCTTTGGTGCCTCCATCCCAGCTGGACTTGTCTTCGGTAAATGATAAAATCGGGCTAGGTGACCTTCTCTTCCATAATTGTAATATGCTTTGGATTGCATCGCGCAGTTTGGACTGATGTGTCCCTCCCCTCCGCATTTCAAGCATATGATAGGTGGTCGTTCTCCTTCCTTAACAACGGGTGCTGGTGCTGACGTCTTTCCATTATTGTTGAATCTCATCTTCTTGAAATGTCCACTTTTATTGTCTTGGCCATGATTACCACCGAAGTGGTTACCATTTCTGGCATGTTGATTCTCTTCACGTTTGTTGTCATCGCTTCGATGACTGCTACCATTGGTATTATCATTTTGCCGACCGCTCTCTCTTGGTTGGGTTAACTCATTATCGCGCTCCAATAACTGGGCCCTATTCACAATATCTGAATACAAACAAATTTTGTGAGAGATAAGGTATTGACGTATCTCGGGTTTCAAACCTCTTAGAAACATCCGCGTCATTCTCTCATCATTATCAACTAAGTGGGACGCAAACCGGGACAACTCAGCAAACTTGGCCTCGTACTGCGACACGATCATATTGTTTTGTTCCAGCTTGATGAACTCTACCTCTTTCATGTGACGAATACTTTCGGGAAAGTGCTTGTCGTTGAACAATTCTTAGAATTTCTCCCAAGTCATCTTTAGTGCGGCAGGTTGAGTAAGCTTTACAGATTCCCACCAGTAATCTGCCTCTGCTCTGCTTTATCCATGTCTCCGCCTTAAGTGGTTTTGGCTCTCCAAAAATCTCCGGTGGTCCCAGCTCTTTGAACTGTTTGGCGATGACCGTGCGAGAGTTGCCAGTGTTTCCACCAGTATTTTGGACAGGAGCCGCTCTCGCCTGATGTTGCATGAATTGCATAATGCCTCTGAACATCCCATCATTCATCATTTGGTCAGTGTTGTTTACCTGCAGATTATTGTCTTCCTATTGCACATTATCCTGGGTATTCATCTGTGGTGACTCAACGATCTCCTGTGCTCCATTGCTATTCTCAATATTCTCGGATGTCATTTTCAAATACTACCACAAAACAAGGGTTAATTGACATGTCACATATTATCCCTATACTCTGACCAACCAATTAAATACCAAATAAACTTAGGTAGGTCATACTAGCGAAGGAATTCCCCGTCTCTCCCTCCTAGTTCTTGTCTCACATCTCAGCCAAGGATCATATCACTAAGCTTTGATGTAAAACCCCAAATTTTACGAATAAAGATTTAATTTTCTCGAAATATTTTTTTGAATATTATGGTGTGGATTTGATATAATGTTATAGTTGTGGGTAGTATTTATAAATTTTGCAAAGTATGCAAGTTGTTATAAAATATTCTTTTTGTCAGAGAATATCCGTACGATGGCACAATCATTGGTGGACCCCTCAACGAAAGTATTGTCATAGTAAGAAAATAACATAATTATCTTTTTATAAAAATAACGACGAAAGTGTTACCGTTAAAACTATTGAACTACCCGGTAGTAAAAGTACAGTAATACACGTGGTTACATAGTAGCACACGGTATTGATTATTGATGCTTACGTAAGAAGTCACTCAGTTATACTCAATTATTGCTACGAAGAATTGCTGATCATATCTCTCATATTATTGATTCAATTATTGTCACAAAGATCATCTCGTGATAATATTTTATATTATTAAATCAATAATTGAGACAACAAAGTTATTCATATTATTATTTGTAATATTGACAATGTCTAGAAGTTCTGTCAATGAGAGGTTTGGTCACCAAATTGCGCGCTAATAAGGAAAAATCCTTATCGGAAAGCCCCCTCTTTCCTGGGAACGACCTGGTTGTTAAATATTGTAATATTAATGATGAATAAGTTCGTGTTGATTAATGATGAATAAGTTCGTGTTGATTAAAGATAAAATTGTTAGTTCCATTGTGTTGGAATTATTAGTGTTAGTGAAAATCGACATTTATTTCGATAATAATTGATTTCTAGAGTATATATCGACCAACCGGGTAATTCACCGGATAAATGAGCAATTAATTGCTATTGATTCACATGATTATAACTATTTGTTCACATGTGTGTACTATTGATTCACATTCATTTACTATTAGGGGAGTTGGTGCAAGATTGATAATACTTGCATGACTAAGTTAAAAATAGAGGTATAGATGGAAGTACTATACTGTAATTCGTATTTTCACATGTCTAGAACTATTGATGTGACGCCCCAAAAATAGGTATACATCACCTATTCTGAGTCGCCAAATACATGGTGCAGAATACAAATACAATCTTAAATATACAACATAAGCTATGAGTTTTAATACAAATATTGTCTTCTAGACAGTATTCAAACTCAAAATAAGTCCTCAATACATTTATTATCACACTATTTCATAGAATAGTGAGGACTACTAATGCTATCATCCGGACCGTCACTGCAGTACTCCAGACTAGTCCCCTCGCTTTCGCTCTCATTTCTGAAGAGAACAATGAAAGCAAAAGGGTGAGCTCAAATAGCCCGAAGAAATATTATGACTAAGATAATGCGAAATAAATTATCGTTAGCCTTCAACAATATTAAACCGATACAATATAACAAACATCAAGTTTAATGCGGCCGAACAAGCAATCCATTAGAAGAGTCAAGTAGAGAATAAAATCTACTATCTTCTATGATTTAAAAGGTTTTTCAATACTTTTATCGGCTGACTCAAACTTAAAAAATAATCCACATCATCCTCGCACTACTACCGAGGATATTCATTAAGATCACAACCACAAATTATCTATGCACTACGGGCCAAGGATATTCGTGTTTTCATCAATGGTCATGATCATGCCAACAACTGTCCATCAACGCACTACGAGCCAATGAGGAATTTTACCATATCATTTGTAATATTACGGTCATGATTATACCGAATAATCCTTGGTCATAATCATACCAAGTCCATCTATGCACTACAGGCCACAGATGACTTTCAACATAATATAAACACGAGGATGATGACAATGACATAATAATTCAATAAAAACAAGTTCAAGAATTAATTTATCCAGGAACCAATAACGTCCAAATTTTAAACATGATACTGCTTTGTAGAGTATAATTCAAGAATGCTCAGAAGAATATTTGCATGAAAAGATACTGGATGAAGCACAAATATCAAGGATATTCCACTAATTTCATGGAGTATAGAAGTCAAAGCTTTAACCAACTGAGTATAATAACGAATGGAATAACAAAAGAATTCACCAAGCATGCGATAGATCCGCATGCATACGAGTTATTCCAACAAAATAATAAATAATGGAACCAGTGTCACGCGTAAACGCATGCATGAGATATTCCAATAGAATAATAAATAATGGAACCAAGTCATGCGTAAAGCACAGACAAGATGTTCCAACAGAATGATAAATAATGGAACCAGGTTATGCGTACAACACAGACATGATGTTCCAACAGAATGATAAAGAATGGAATAATAGAAGAATTTCACCATGTATGTAGTACTTCGCATAGACAGGTTATTCCAACATAATAATAAAGAATGTAATAACAGAAGAATTTCACCAAGTATAGGGTAGTCCGCGTATATAGGTTATTCCAACAGAATAATAAAGAATGAAATAACAGAAATTCTCTTCATGAATACAAAAGAAATAATACCCCTTACTTTAGTAGGAGATTGAATACTGCAGTAGTGTAGTAACAGAATACTCTTCTTCTTTCTCTCTTATTCTCTCTATACTTTCTCTCTCTATAGCTTGAATGAATTCGTGAAAAATAATGAAGAACTAGGCCTCTATTTATAGAAGATTTCTAGCTTAGCCCTTGCAATGTGAAAAGGCAAGCGGCTTGACGACTGGTGATATGAAAAGAAAAGTGGTTTGACACCTGTAATGTGAAACACAAAATGGTTTGACGCCTGTAATGTGTAACAACAAGTGGTTTGACGCCTGTAATGTGAAACAACAATTGGTTCGATGCCTGTAATGTGAAACGACAATTAGTTCGACGCCTATAATATGAAACGGCAAGTGGTTTGACGTCTAGTAAAGGTAATTACTATTGGCAAAAGAGACTCTTAAATGATGTATGGGCCCCCATAGAATAACCAAACTTACCACAAACGTCTCATAATAGACTTCTTATATACATCAAGGATTGAATAAATATTACCACAAATCATTTTATTTTTAATCAACACATATTTAATCTTTCAACAATTATTCATCATTAATATTATAACCTGTCGTCCGAATTATTGATTTAATAATATAATATATTATACAGATGATATTGTGACAATAATTGAATCAATAATATAAGAGATATGATGCAGCAATTACTGTAGCAATAATTGAGTATAACTTAGTGACTTCTCACGTAAGCATCAATAATCAATACCGTGTGCTACTATGCAACCACGCGTAATACTGTACCTTTATTACCGAGTATTTCAACAGTTAACGGTAAAAATTCCGCCATTATTTTTATAAAAAGATAATTTTGTCGTTTTCTAACTCCGACAATAATTCTGTTATGGGGTCCACCAATAATTATGTCGTCGTACGAATATTCCCTGACAAAAAGAATATTCCCCGACCAAACAAATATTTTATAACAACTTGCTTACTTTGCAAAATTTATAAATATTACCCACAACTATAACATTATATCAAATCCACACCATAATATTAAAAAATGATATTTAGAGAAAATTAATCTTTATTCATAAAAGTTAGGGTCTTACAACCTCCCCTTCTTATGAAATTTCGTCCTCGAAATTATGGTACATACCTGGTATGACGAAGAGGTGAGGATTCCTTGATTTCATTTTAGATTCTAACTCCCAAGTCATTTCCTCAACATCATGGTTTCCCCACAAAACTTTGACTTGAGGTATAACCTTAGAGCGTAGAATATGTTCCTTCTTATCCAAGATTTGAACAGGAACCTCTTCATACGTTAAATCTTTCGCTATTTCGTCCGGTTCTAACTTAATAATGTGGTTCGGGTCCTCCACATATTTACGTAACATGGATATGTGAAAAATGTTATGAACACGAGACATACTTTGCGATAAAGCGAGTCTATAGGCTACAGTTCCTACTCGGTCAAGGATTTCAAATGGGCCAATGAATCGAGGATTGATCTTTCCTCTCTTTCCAAATCTTGTAACTCCTTTCCATGGGGCCACACATAACAACACATGTTCTCTAACGTTGAATTCCACGTCATTTTGATGAAGATCAGCATAACTCTTTTGTCGATCTTGTGAGGTTTTTATACGTTGGCGGATCATTTGAATCTTCTCCGTAGTCATACGTACTAATTCTGGTCCCAACAACATTGCTTCACCCACCACATCCTAGCATACTGGAGAACGACACTTGCGTCCATACAACGCCTCTAATGGAGCCATGTCGATACTTGCTTGATAACTGTTGTTGTAGGAGAATTCAACTAATGGCAAGTCCTCTCTGATTGTCCGTCAATTTGAGGATGATATGCCGAACTAAATCGTAAATCCGTGCCCATAGCTTTTTGCAAACTAACCCAAAATCGTGAAGTGAATCTTGGGTCTCGATCAGAAACTATGGATACTAGCATACCATGCAGTCTTACAATCTCATTTATGTAAATACGAGAAAGAAGTTCAAGTGTATAAGTTTCTCGTATAGGTAAGAAATGAGCAGATTTGGTCAATCTATCAACAATGACCCAAATCGCATCAATTCCTTGAGAAACCTTGGGAAGACCAGTAACGAAATCCATGGTAATGTGCTCCCACTTCCATTCTGGACTTCCAAGTGGTTGCAATGGACCTTTTGGCACTTGATACTTTGCCTTGACTCGTTGACAAGTTAAACACCTTGAGATAAACTCTGTTATCTCTCTTTTCATATTGCTCCACCAAAATGTTGTCGAAGATCACGATACATTTTGGTACTCCCAAGATGGATTGCAAACGGTGTGTTGTGTGCCTCCATCATGATCTTATACTTCAAATCAGAGTCGTTAGGAACACAAAGTCTGGAGTTGACTCTAAATATTCCTTCTTCATCGATTCTTGCTTCTGGAATAGCACCTTCTTGCACTTTCTTCTTCGTGCGCATCAGCTCCAGGTCTGTAGCTTGAGCAGCTTTAACTTTATCGATTAAAGTCGGTTCTACTCGTATATTTTCCATCATCACGTGGGTCCCTGGAGTCTTTATCTCTATTTCCATCCTTTGCAAGTCATACAAAATGGGTCTTTATTTGACAATATCGCACTTCATTCCAAGATATGATCTTCTACTCAATGCGTCAGCTACCACGTTCGCTTTTCTAGGATGGTATTGAATGGTATGATCATAATCTTTTAACAGTTCAAGCCAACGTTGTTGCCACATGTTGAGTTCCTTTTGGGTGAAGAAATATTTGAGGCTTTTATGATCCGTAAATATCTCCACTTTCTCCCCATACAAGTAATGCCTCCAAATTTTAAGTGCGAAAACGACAGCTGCCAACTCTAGATCATGAGTAGGATAATTTCTCTCGTATTCTTTGAGTTGTCGTGAGGCATAGGCTATGACTTTCCCGTGTTGCATGAGAACACATCCTAAAACCTTGCCTGAAGCATCACTGTAGATGACAAATCTTTCCGATCCAGATGGTATTGCCAGAACAGGTGCCGAAATGAGTCTCCTCTTGAGTTCTTGAAAACTCTTCTCATATTCCTTGGTCCAACTGAATTTTGTATCTTTTCGAGTCAGCTGAGTTAATGGAGTGGCGATTCGAGAAACCCTTCTACGAATCTCCGATAATAACCAGCTAAGCCGAGAAAGCTACGTATTTTGGTCACTGATTTAGGTTGCTCCCAACTTTTTATTGCTTCAATCTTTGCTGGGTCAACAGATACTCCATATTTTGACACCACGTGCCCAAGGAATGCTACTTCCTCAAGCCAGAACTCGCATTTCTTCAGCTTGGCATATAGCTTATTTTCACGAAGCTTTTCAAGTATCAGCTTCAAATGGTGTTCATGATCTTCACGGCTTTTGGAATAGATGAAGATGTTGTCAATAAAGATAACAACGAACTGATCCAAATATTCCTTGAATACTCGATTCATCATATCCATGAAAGCAGCAGAAGCATTAGTCAATCCAAAAGACATGACTAAAAATTCATAATGCCCGCATCGAAGTTCTCAGGCGCGCTTGAACATCCTCGCTTAATCTTCAATTTGATGATATCCCGAACGAAGATCAATCTTTGAAAACAATTGTGCTCCTTGCAACTGGTCGAACATGTCATCAATGCGAGGTAATGGATACCTATTCTTGATAGTGACATGATTTAACTCCCGATAATCAATACAAAGTCGCATACTTCCATCTTTCTTCTTTACGAATAAAATAGGAGCACCCCAAGGAGACGTACTAGGACGAATGAAACCGATGTCTAACAATTCCTGTAATTGGGTTTTTAACTCCTGAAGTTCAATAGGAGCCATTCGATAGGGGGCTTTGGAAATGGGTTTTGTACCAAGTTCAAGGTCAATAAAAAACTCAATTTCACGCTCCGGGGGTAGGCCAGGAAGTTCTTCAGGGAATACGTCAGGAAATTTATTAACAATAGAAATATCATTCAAGACTGACGTATTTTTGTTTAAATCCGTGACATGAGCTAAGAAAGCTTGACATCCGTTTTTCAATAAACGAATAGCTTTATGGCTTGAGATGACAGTGATTGAATTTAATTGTTTGGTTGCTTGAATTTGCATAATAGGTTGCTTAGGAACATGAAAGCTAACAACCTTACAAAAATAATCAATTTTAGCATGATGAATGGTTAACCAATCAATCCCTAAAATCACATCGAATTCAAGTATTTTCAAAGAGATAAGATCGACAGGTAACGTGCGGTTGCCGATTTGAATCAAACAAGGCTTATAAACCGTGGATGTAATAAAGGTTTCCCCCAACGGAGTTTCAACAGATAAGTCAAAGTCTAATTTCTCCGGAGTCAAATTTAAACGTTGAGCGCAAGTAGGATAAATAAAAGAATGGGTACAACCGGTATCAAATAAGGTATAGACATTGCTAGAGTTTATGATTAGCTTACCCGTGATCACCTCGTTCAGATTCCTTGCTTTTTGGGAGGTTACGACAAACGCTCTCCCTTGAACTACCGATTTTGTCTTGTTTGGAACTACTTTTGATGCCTCCATCCCAGCTGGATTTGACTTTGGTGCATGACAAAATCGGGCTAGGTGACCTTCATTTCCATAATTGTAACATTCTTTTTATCGCTGCGCATAATTTTGGTGATGTGTCCTCCCGTCTGTCGCATTTTAAACATACTGACCGGTGGTCGCTCTCCTTCTTAACAACAGTGCTTTGGTCTTGGACGCCTTTCCATCACTATTAAATCTCCTCTTCTTGAAATTTCCACTTCTATTATCTTGGCCATGATTACCACTGAAGTGGTTACCATTTCTGGCATGTTGATTTCCTCCACGTTTGTTGTCACTGCTTCGATGACTACTACCACTGGTATTATCGACTTGTTGGCTGCTCTCTCTTGGTTGTGTTAACTCATTATCGCTCTCCAATAACTGAGCCCTATTTACAACATCTGAATACAAACACAGTTTATGAGAGATAAGATATTAACGTATCTTGGGTTTCAAACCTCTTAGAAACATTCGCGTCATTCTCTCCTCATTATCAACCAAATGGGACGCAAACCGGGACAATTCGGTAAACTTGGCTTCATCCTGCGACACGGTCATGTTATTTTGCTCCAGCTTGATGAACTTTACCTCTTTCATGTGACGAATACTTTCGGAAAAGTACTTGTCGTTGAAGAATTCTTGGAACTTCTCCCAAGTCATCTTCAAGTCGCGGCGGGTTGAAATCGCTTTCTGGAATTCCCACCAGTAATATGCCTCTCCTCGCAACATAAAGGTGGCAAAAAGAACCTTTTACTCCTCAGAGCATCTCAAGACATTAAATATCTTGGTGATCTGTTTTATCCACGTCTCCGCCTTAAGTGGTTTTGGTTCTCCAATAAACTCCGGTGGTCCCAGCTCCTTGAACTATTTAGTGGTGACCATCCGAGAGTTGCCAATGTTTCCACCTGCATTTTGGACAGGAGCCGCTCTCGCTTGATGTTGCATGAATTGCATAAAGCTTCTAAACATCCCATCGTTCGTCATTTGATCTGTATTTTTGTTTATCTGAGGATTATGGTCTTCTTGTTATACATTATCCTGGGTATTGATCGTTGGTGACTCAACGGTCTCATGTGCTCCATTTCTTATCTCCACATTCTTGGATGTCATTTTTAAATACTGCCATAAAATAAGGGTTAATTGACATGCAACATAATATCCTTATACTCTGACCGACCAATTAAATACCAAATAAACTTAGGTAGGTCATACTAGCGAGGAATTCCCTGCCTCTCGCCTCCTCCTAGTTCTAGTCTCACATCTTAGCCGAGGATCATATCCCTAAGCTTTGATATAATCTGTGGCGCCCCCAAAATAGGTATACATCACCTATTCTGAGTCGCCAAATACATGGTACATAATACAAATACAATCTTAAATATACAACATAAGCTGTGAGTTTTAATACAAATATTGTCTTCTAGATGATATTCAAACTCAAAATAAGTCCTCAATACATTTATTATCACACTATTTCATAGAATAGTGAGGACTACTAATGCTATCATCCGGACCGTCACTCAGCCTCGACTAGTCCTCGCTATGTTCTCATTTCTGAAGAGAACAATGAAAGCAAAAGGGTGAGCTCAAATAGCCCAAAGAAGAAATATTATGACTAAGATAATGCGTAATAAATTATCGTTAGCCTTCAACAAAGATTAAACCGATACAATATAACAAACATCAAGTTTAACTGCAATGAACAAGCAATCCATTAGAAGAGTCAAGTAGAGAATAAAATCTACTATCTTCTATGATTTAAAAGGTTTTTCAATACTTTTATCGCTGAGACTCAGCTTAAAAAATAATCCACATCATCCCTGCACTACGGCCAAGGATATTCATTAGTATCACAACCACAAATTATCTATGCACTACGGGCCAAGGATATTCGTGTTTTCATCAATGGTCAAGATTATGCCAACAACTGTCCATCAACGCACTACGAGCCAATGAGGACTTTTACCACATCATTTGTAACATTACGGCCATGATTATACCGAATAATCTGTGGTCATAATCATATCAAGTCCATCTATGCACTACAGGCCACAATTGACTTTCAACATAATATAAACATGAGGATGATGACAATGACATGATAATTCAATAAAAACAAGTTCAAGAATTAATTTATCCAGGAACCAATAACGTCCAAATTTTAAACATGATACTGCTTTGTAGAGTATAATTCAAGAATGCTCAGAAGAATATTTGCATGAAAAGATACTGGATGAAGAGCAAATATCAAGGATATTCCACTAATTTCATGGAGTATAGAAGTCAAAGCTTTAACTAACTGAGTATAATAACGAATGGAATAACAAAAGAATTCACCAAGCATGAGATAGACTTCACAGACAAGTTATTCCAACAGAATAATAAATAATGGAACCAGGTCATGCGTAAACGCACAGACAGGATATTCCAATAGAATAATAAATAATGGAACCATGTCATGCGTAAAGCACAGACAGGATGTTCCAACAGAATGATAAATAGTGGAACCAGGTTATGCGTACAACACAGACAGGATGTTCCAACAGAATGATAAAGAATGGAATAATAGAAGAATTTCACCATTTATGCAGTACTTCGCATAGACAGGTTATTCCAACGTAATAATAAAGAATGAAATAACATAAGAATTTCACCAAGTATAGGGTAGTCCGCGTATACAGGTTATTCCAACAGAATAATAAAGAATGGAATAACAGAAGTTCTCTTCATGAATACAAAAGAAATAACACCCCTTACTTTAGTAGGTGATTGAATACTGCAAATAGTGTAGTAATGTGTATACTCTTCTTCTTTCTCTCTTATTCTCTCTATACTTTCTCTCTATAGCTTGAATGAATTCGTGAAAAATAATGAAGAACTGGGCCTCTATTTATAGAAGATTTCTAGCTTAGCCCTTGCAATGTGAAAAGGCAAGCGGCTTGACGACTAGTGATGTGAAAAGAAAAGTGGTTTGACGCCTGTAATGTGAAACACCAAATAGTTTGACGCCTGTAATGTGAAACAACAAGTGGTTTGACGCCTGTAATGTGAAACGACAATTGGTTCGATGCTTGTAATGTGAAACGACAATTGGTTCGATGCCTTTAATGTGAAACGACAAATGGTTCTACGCCTGTAATATGAAACGACAATTAGTTCGACGCCTGTAATATGAAACGGCAAGTGGTTTGACGTCTAGTAAAGGTAATTACTATTGGCGAAAGAGACTCTTAGATGATGACATATGGGCCCCCATAGAATAACCAAACTTACCACAAACGTCTCATAATAGACTTCTTATATACATCAAGGATTGAATAAATATTACCACAAATTATTTTATTTTTAATCAACACATATTTAATCTTTCAACAATTATTCATCATTAATATTATAACATGTCGTCTCAATTATTGATTTAATAATATAACATATTATACAGATGATATTGTGACAATAATTGAATCAATAATATAAGAGATATGATGTAGCAATTACTGTAGCAATAATTGAGTATAACTGAGTGACTTCTCACGTAAGCATCAATAATTAATACCGTATGCTACTATGTAACCACGCGTAATATTGTACCTTTATTACTGGGTATTTCAACAGTTAACGGTAAAACTTCCGCCGTTATTTTTATAAAAAGATAATTTTGTCGTTTTCTAACTCCAACAATAATTCTGTTATGGGGTCCACCAATGATTGTGTCGTCGTACGAATATTCCTCGACAAAAAGAATATTCCCCGACCAAACGAATATTTTATAACAACTTGCTTACTTTTCAAAATTTATAAATATTACCCACAACTATAACATTATATCAAATCCACACCATAATATTCAAAAATGATATTTAGAGAAAATTAATCTTTATTCATAAAAGTTGGGGTCTTACAATTGATTCATATGATTTACTATTGATTCACATGATTTACTATTAGGGGAGGTGGTGCAAGTTTGATAATACTTGCAAGACTAAATTAAAAATAAAGGAAAAGAGGAAGGTATTATATTGTAATATTTCGAGCCCCAAAACGTGCAATTATCGAAACTATATTTTCCTATAAATAGAAGCTCATTCTTCCTTCATTTCTCACCAATTCACTAAAGCTATAGAGCAATTATTATAGAGAGAAATTATTGAGAGAAAGAAGAAGGAAGTCTGTTTACCTCACTATTCCAAAGATCCAGGTCTTCTTTTTGAGGTAAGGGGTATTATTTCTTTTCGTATTCATGAAGATAGCTATTGTTATTCCATTCTTTATTATTCTTTGAATAACTCCGCCTATCTATCTGAAGCACCGCATACATGGTGAAATTCTTCATTATTCCATTCTTTATTATTACATTGGAATAACTTTGTCTTTGCGCCTATCGCATGCACGATGAATTACATTGTTATTCCATTCTTTATTATTCTCGCTGGAATATCCCGTGCATGCACGGATTACGCATGACTGGTTCGGTTCTTTATTATTCTGTTGGAATATCCTGTCTGTGCGGATTACGCATGACCTGGTTCCATTCTTTATTATACTGTTGGAATATCATGTCTGTGCGGATTACGCCTGACCTGGTTCCATTCTTTATTATTATGGTGGAATAGCCTGTCTGTGTGGACTATTGCATGCATGGTGAATGATCATTCGTATTCATTCTTTATTAAATTATGGAAATGATCTGTCTACGTGGATTACCGTATGGCGGGCGAAAATCTATTTGTAGTTTCGTATATTCTATTATACTCGTATGAGATATCATTTCTTTTGTACTCGTCATGAAATATCATTTTCTTAGGTATTTTTCTTTTACGAGTTACTATTCACGGATTACTATTCACCCGGTTACTATTCACTCTAGTATTTTTCACTCGAGTATTTGGGGCACTTTTCATGCCAGAGTACTATTCACAAGTTACTATTCATGGGTTACTATTCACCCAAATATTATTCACTCGGGTATTTGAGGTACTTTTCATGTCGGGGTACTATTCATGAGGTACTATTCCCGAAGAACTATTCATGGGGTACTATTCACAATGAAAAATTGATTCTTTTCTATCCAAATTATTTTTGGTACATGAATATTATTCTTGAATTTTACTCTACAAAGCAGTATCATGTTGACAATTTGGACGTTATTGATCTCTGGATAAATTAAATTATAAATCTTTAAAATTTATCCTTGAACTTGTTTTATTGAATTGTTATGTCATTGTCATCATCCTCATGCTTATATTGTGATGAAAGTCATCTTTGGCTTACTTGCATAGATGAACTTGGTATGATTCTGACCAGGGATTATTCGGTATAATCTTGACCGTAATGTAATGAATGATGTGATAAAAGTCGTCATTGGCCTGTAGTTCATTGATAGACAGTTGTTGGTATTAGTATGACCAGGGATTATTCGGTATAATCATGACCATTGATGATTACATGAATATCCTTGGCCGTGGTACAGGGATGATTCGATTTTATTTATTAAGTTGAGTCTCAGCGATAAAGTTGATGAAAATCTTTTTAAATCATAGAAGATAGTAGATTTTATGCTCTAATTGACTCTTCTAATGGATTGCTTATTCCGCTGTAGTTGTTGATCTAAAACTTGTTGTCTATTGTATTCTATCAGTTCTTATACTGTTGAAGGCTAAGGATAATTTATTCTGCATTATCTTAGTCATAATATTTCTTACTGGGCTAGTTGAGCTCACCCTTTCTTTCACTATTCTCTTCAGGAAATGAGAATATAGTAGGGATGAGTTGGGGAATGGAGTGATGGTCCAGGATAAGTGGCTTTAGTAGTCCTCACTATTCTACAGAATAATGTGATAATAATTGTAATGAGTACTCCATTGAGTGTGGATATTATCTAGATGACAATATTTTTGTTTAAACTCTCAGCTATTTTTTGTCGTATTTTACACGATTGTTGTATAATTAAGTTGAATTTGAATTTATGTACCATGTATCGGGCGACTCAAGATGGGTGATGTATACCTGTTTTGGGGGCGTCACAGTTGATATCAAAGCTTAGGGATATGATCCCTGGCTAAGATTTCAGACAAGAACTAGGAGGGGAGAGACGGGGAATTCCTTTGCTAGTATGACTTACCTAAGTTTATTTGGTATTTAATTGGTCGGTCAGAGTATAGGGATAATATGTGATATGTCATTTAACCCTTGTTTTGTGACAGTGTTTGAAAAGGGCATCTAAAAATGTTGAGATCAGCAATGAAGCACATGAGACCGTTGAGTCACCAACGATCAATACCCAGGATAGTGTACAACAGGAAGACAATAATCCTCAGGTAAACAACAACACCGATCAGACGATGAACGATGGGATGTTCAGAGGCTTTATGCCATTCATGCAACATCATGTAAGAGAGACTCTTGTTCAAAATATAGGTAGAAATAATGGCAACCCATGGTCGGTCACCGCTAAACAGTTCAAGGAGCTGGGACCACCGGAGTTTTTGGGAAAGCCAGAACCACTTAAGGCGAAGACGTGGTTAAAGCAGATCACCAATATATTTGATGTCTTGGGATGCTCCGAGGAGCAAAAGGTTCCCTTTGCCACCTTTATGTTGCGTGAAGAGGCGACATCGGTGGAATCTATAAAACGTACCTCGACGGCCTCAAGATGTCTTGGGAGAAGTTCCAAGAGCTGTTCAACGACAAGTACTTTCCCGAAAGTATTCGTCAAATGAAGGAGGTGGAGTTTATCAAGTTGGAGAAAAACAATATTACCGTGTCGTAATACAAGGCTAAATTTGCGGAGTTATCCCGATTTGCATCCCATTTGGTCGATAATGAGGAGCGAATGACGCGAATAATTCTAAGAGGTTTGAAACCTGATATACGTCAATACCTCATTTCTCATAAACTTTGTTTATATTCAGATGTTGTGAATAGGGCTCAGTTATTGGAGCGCGATAATGAGTCAGCACAACCAAAAGGTAACAACCAACAACACGATAATAATCGTACCAGTGGCAACAACCATCGGAACAACGATAACCATCGTGGAGGTAATTATCATGTTAGAAATGGTAACCACTTTGGTGGTCATATGGCCAAGATAATAGGAGTGGAAATTTCAAGAAGAGAAGGTTCAATAATGATGGAAAGACAACAGCACCAACACCTGTTAAGGAAGGGGACGACCGTCGATCGTATGTTACAAATGTAGAGGGGAGGGACACATCAATCCAAGCTGCACGATGCAGTCCAAATCATGTTACAATTGTGGAAAAGAAGGTCACCTAGCCCGATTTTGTCATGCACCAAAGTTAAGTCCAGCTGGGATGTAACAACCCGATATTTTCTATATAAATAAATAAGATATTTTGCGTATAAATTTTTTTTTATTTTAAGGATGAGGATTTGTACAAGATAATGTGTATATGTATTTATGTGGTAAATAAAAATTTATTTATTACATAAATATTTACAAATAAATTTATTTTAGAATTATTGATTATTATAAAGTATATTCTTATAATAATTAATTTTAAGATAGAAATGTTTTATTAATTATTTTCCATGAAAATATATGCATATATTATTTAAATAATATATGAAATGATTTTTAGAATAATTATAATTATTATTTTATTATATGAATTTTAGTACAGATTGTTAAGTTAATTATTTTACCTAAATTATTAAGGTTAAATATGAAAGAATAAATCGAGATATGGAATCCAAACCCTAATTTTGGATTATTTTCAAGGTATGAGAATAATAATATAATATTAATTATATTTTGATTTTTCGATCTTTATGAATATGTATTTGAGATGTCCAGATATTGATAATGGTTGGTCAATTACGATTGTATTATGACCAAACCCTAGTAATAATGTTAAACCCTAATTTGAGATCCAAATTAGAGTACAAGATTGTTTTATAAGTGTGTTATATAATTTATGTCGTGTATTAAATGTATTAATTAGGTAAACCCTAATTAGAAGTTCTAGAAACCCTAAATAATTTTTAGAAAATCCTAAATTATTAAAAACCCTAATTTTAAGTGTTAAACCCTAGTTTGAAACTCAATTATGAGTTTGAGATTAGTTTGAGATATTAATTTCTAGAAACCCTAATTTCTATAATTAGTAACCCTAATTAGAAATTATAAAACCTAATTACTAATTGTAAACTCTAATTGCTAAATTAGCAAAGTTAATTATAATTAGAAACCTAATCATAATTATGAAACCCTAATTTCAAAATTTTAGAAAGTACAATTTATTTTATTTATTTAATTTTTGTACAAACCCTAAATTGGAAATTCTATAATTAATTTGTACTAAACATTAGGGTTAAACCCTAAGGGTCAAACCCTAAGGGTTTGCCAAATGACAAGAATGCCATTAAATGGAAAATACAAATGACCATTTTACCCCTTTGCATTATTAAAGCTACAAACTAGGTTTTGAAAATAGGAAGAGTGGGTGACAAACTTGTTTGACAAATGTATCTAGCACATGTATATATAGATTGGAGAGAGAAATAATTCATTTGTTAACTTATATTTTGCACAACTCTCTACCTAAGCTCTCTCTCTCTCTCTCTCTAACCTCCGATATTATTAGCATATCAGCCCCCAAATACCAGCCCCACTAATACATATAACAACATCAGTAGCCAAAATCAAGAATTGGATCATCAAGGTATAAACTAACCCTAGAAAATCTGACCTTCGATCTAATGTTAGATGTTGTTTTTTTGTGTAAAATATGTTGTTTAAGGTGTATAATGATGATCTGGGTTGATAGATGTTAGATCCATAACATCTATAGGCTCGAATTTGAGTTTTTGCAAAATCTGGAAAAAAGATAAACTGTGGTCTGACAACCAATGTCAGTGACCACAGATCTTTGGTCGATTATGGTTTATGTTATTTTTAAGTTGTTATTAATAGCTTGTAATGTGGTCTTTAGTCTACAAAAAGAATCAGGGCCATTTGATGTCTAGAATAATAGTTATTAATTCACAAATCTGGTTGACCATTGATTGACCGTACTATTTCTGGGCAACCCAGAAATCGGATAAGAGCATCTGACCTGATATTTAAGGCTCTATATCTGTCAGGTTTTTGATGTTTTGAGTTTGTTGTTGAACCCATACTGTATTATGTCATGTAAACTGTCGATCTATGCTTTTAGTACAGCTAGATATCATGTGACGCCCCCAAATCCGGGTTACCTAACCTCGGGTTTGGTGCTCACAATCCATCAAATATATCACATCTAACTACTCATTCATTAATGAAAAACATCATTCAGA
The DNA here is from genome assembly GCA_020205605.1 of Panax ginseng. Classification (NCBI taxonomy): domain Eukaryota; kingdom Viridiplantae; phylum Streptophyta; class Magnoliopsida; order Apiales; family Araliaceae; genus Panax; species Panax ginseng. The sequence goes on along the minus strand of CM035136.1, from coordinate 129,137,980 downwards.
ATATTCCTTAATACAACTTATAACAATATCCCAGGTTAACTAACCTTGACATAACTTACATATCCTTATATAGTCAAAAGGTTTACATAATTAATTACATAATAAAACATAACCATTAAAAGTTGACACTAACTACTCCTGAGCTTTGCCTTTGCCTTTGTCCCTATTAGAACCTTCTGCTACATCGACATTAGCTGAAAAATTTTATTTAAGAAAAGGTGAGAAACAAGTTTGCCCAGCAAGTTAAAATATACAACAAATGATATATATCATGAATAGAAGAGTCTAGCTTTATTTAGAACTTCAACAATAATCAAAAGATTTCGAAGTAACTGAATAATAATTCAATCTCAATAATAAAACTTTCTCCCATTTCATACTGAATAACATATCAAAGATGAAAGAGTAAAATTCTTTCAAAGATTCAATATTGAAGAATAAGAATTAACAATACTGCAACAATATTCAATAAAGTGGGATATACCCAGATTTCATGCTGAGTGATCGCAAAAGGATCATGAACTACTAGAGGAATCATTTAGTTATTAAAACTAAATTACCACAAGAATATAAATTAGTTATAAAAACTAAACTATACTCTTCTGCAAGTACTTGGAGCGGCCAACTCCTTTGTACCCTATATTATGCATAATACTCAATAATAGCGCATAGGTCGATTTACGATATTAAAATTTGTTCATCTCAGTCTTACATCACGAGTCCGTACCACAACAATATGGTTGGGATTACTTTCAAAGAAATACTATGATTTCAATAATTAATAACAATACTAATCTAGCCGAAACCAATGGCATAGATCTTCCAATAACAATTCAGTTCATAATAAATAGAACATTTCATGCTTTAACAAATATTAGTCTTGCCAAAACAATTAGCTGAGACATGATTTATAAATAGTTCAAATAATAGAACAAGAATCAATTGCACTACGTGGGAATTACAATAATCATTATAGATGTGAATAACTATCAATAATTATTCACTACCATGCTTGAAAAATAGAAACTCAAGTTGAGTTAGGAAACTTGCCTGATTCGTTGACTACTGCTACACAATTTAAGTTAACTTCTTTTGTAAAACCTATCATTGATAAAATTGATCTCTTAATTAGCATCACATATCTTACTCATAGCAATTTAACATGAAATCACATAACCTATCATTAGTGAGTACACTATACTATCTTAGACTTAACACTTACTCGTTCATTTATAAGTTCGTAATATAACTTGACAAACTATTTATGAACTCAGTAGACTTAACATATCATTTCAGTTTCTATTTCAGCAAGCTAAAACAAAACTGACATCTATTCTGACATTTTGGTTTCCCTTTTCAGTAACCTGAAATGTTCATTTCGGGAAGCTGAAATACATTATTCATGAAAATATGAAATCAAATTATTATTTTTTAATCTTTTGGCCAATCATATATACATATATTCCATACACAAAAGTATTTTTCTGGAATTTTTCAACTTCCTTAAGTATTTTTCAAAAATCAATTTCTAGTAAATTTGCTTAAGAAATTAGCTACCTCTTACTTAACTCCAGAAATTCCCAACTCTTGGAAGGATCTTACACATGTTAACATGAGCTTACAGTTTAAATTTCAAGGCCATCAGAGTTATACAACTCCAGTTATAGTGATTTCCGTCCGAAAAACCTAAATATTGAAATAGTCATAACTTACTCAATTTAAGTCGGAATGAGCTCATTTTTGGACACAACCTACTTTATCCCATATACTTTCTTCCCCCAAAAGGCCGGATTTTATCTCATTAAATAAGTGGCCGAAACATCCCTTCTAATTTCTTCGCAGTAGCTTTTTAAACATTTCCAGATTTTTCATCCTTTACTAAAATCATTCCACACGATAATGTGTAAATCCTTTTTACGTGATTCCACTTGGATATATTAGAAGACTCATATATCTAACTCCAAAAATTGACCACACTCAAAAATTCGAGGTAGAATAAGAGATATGGTCATTTCCATATCATACTTGGTTTTCTCGAAAAATCTGTTTTTCAACATTTGGTGTCTTTTAAGAAAACTTCTATATTTTCACATAAAATCAACATAGCTCAACATAATATTTAAAATAACTCATATAATCATGGATCTAACATGATCCATGGTTTAATTCACCAAATAATCAACAATCATAAAATCAAACACGACAAAAGCTAAGAAAATCTTTATTTTCTAACTTTTGAAAAACCTAACTCATATTTCTTAGTTTAGATTCCACTTTTGACCCATAAAAGAGTTGGATCTAAACATGAAACACCTTTAAACACCCAGATCTAAGGTTTTAAGCCTCAAGATCATAGTTTTACAAAAATCAAAACTCAAATCATCACAAAGAGAAATTAAACTATAAAAGTAAGGATTTCTTATACCTTCTCTTGATTCCTCTTCTTCTTCTTTCTAATACTTAGATTATGGAACTTGGAAACTTACAACACTCTCCCTCTCTCTCTTCTTCTCCACCGAATTTCTCTCCTTCTCTCTCTCTCTTATGTTTTTTTCTTTGATAGCTAAAGAGAAAGTAAAATAAAATAAAATAAAAGAGAAAATGAAAGAATATAATTTGGTTAGTAGATATATTTGTTATATCTAATCTACCAAGCTCATACCTTTTCTCTCCCTCATTATTTTCGGCCAAGTAGCCTTTTCAAATCCACCCGTATCTTTACTTGTTCTCTCATAATTATTTAGGAGGTTGCTTGGAAGAAACAACAAAGTGTTGTCTCCATTAAAAATATGCCACCTATTAAAGTAATCTACCAACTAAAGTAACATGATCATCAAATACCTCCCCCATTTCTCCTTCTCTTAAGTGACCGGCCACGTGGCCTCAATATCTCCACTATATCTCTTTTGATGTTGCTTGTAAGAATAACCAAGTGTTGTCACCATATAATGGTTAACACCTAGCAAAAGTAGTTTACCTAATAAAGTGATATTGTAAGACCCCAAATTATTAATAAATAAAATTTATTTTCCTCTATTTATTATTTGAAATAGTAAGGGTTGATTTGATTAATGTGGATAGTTATGGGTAAAATCACGTGAAATATTTGAATAACCAAGTGGTTATAAAATATTCATTATTATCGGGGAATATTAGTTTGGTCGTGAAATATTAAATCTTTGTGGGGAATATTAAATGCAATGGTAGCGATCTTTTTATGGGCCCCATAACGGAAAGCGATTGGATGAAGAAACGACAAATATAAGTTGTTTATAAATAACGGCGTAGTTGTTACCGTTAATACTGTTAAAATACCCGGTGGTTAAAACACACTAATACGCGTTGTTGAACAGTAGCACACGGTATTGCACCAATTATTGATTCTTACGTAAGAAGGCACTACTCAATAATTGTTACAGTAATTACTGTTCAGTATTTTATTTTATTGATTCAATAATTGCTGCATTGATATTTTATATTACTGTTGTTTCAATAAATTGTCATTACACAGTATTTTCCATTATCGAGACAATAATTCATATTATCCGAATAATATTATTGGATAACATTATTGGCAATGTCTAGAAAGTTACATCTAAGGAGAGATTTGGTCACCTAATCATGGCCAAGATGAGGAGAGATCCTTATTGAAAGCCCTCTTTTTCAGGAACTACCACGGTTTCCAAAGATCTTGTGATCTGTAATATTATTTGTGAATAATTAATTATTGATTTATATGATGAGAAAAATATTGGTTTTATGTGGATATAGATGGAGAAAATTTTTAATGTGACAATTGTTGAAAATTAATATTTTATCTTTTTCTGATAAAATAATTCATTTAAATATATTATTTTAATAATATATTAAAGTTGATATTTTTATAATGAATGTGGGATATATGAGTATATGAGGAGAAAGAGTATTTTTGTGACATTAAATGTTTAACACATATTTTGTGTTTTGGTGGACATAATTATTGACCGAAATTTGATTATAGCCTATAAAATCGTCCGTTTATGGATTTCGGTCAATTTCTGTTTGGAATTTGGAAAAACTTTCTTCTACAAAGTTGTAGATAATGGAATTCACGTATACGGCACTATTCACCGAAAAATGAAATTTCTTCTTTTTGTCCAAAATATCTATTATGGATACTAGCTTTGATTGTATCCATGTTTTGATCATTCTTGAATTTTACTCCATTACGATTACTTATGAAGTATTTTTGAACTTGGATTGTTTAAAATACTGAATCCTTAATATTGTTCTTTTGTTTCACCGGATTCGTTTCCTTTAAAATATTTTCATCATCCTCGGTCCTAAATGATGATATTCTTGAATATCTTTGGCTTTTGTAGTGCAAAGATGAATGATTTCTTGATGAATATCTTTGGCCGTAGTGCAAAAGATGAGCAGTGTTGAGATAAATATGATAGACCGATTAATATCTTTGGCTGTAGTGCAAAGATGAGCAGTGTTTAGATGAACATGACCAATGATGAATATCTTTGGCTTTTGTAGTGCAAAGATGAATATTTGATTCCAGATATATATTTATTGATGTTACAGGGATAAATATCGACGATGAACTTTTAAATTCATATATAGAAGATAGTAGTTTGCATTCTCTACTTAACTCTTCTAATGAATTGTTGTTTCCGCTGCAGTTGTTAATTTAAAACTGGTTGTCTATTGTATTCTATTAGATTTTTCCTGTTGAAGACTAACAATAATTTATTGTATATTATCTTAGTCATAATATTCTTTTACTGGGCTAGTTGAGCTCACCCTTTTCCTTTTTATTCCATTTTTCTTCTCAGGAGGCGAGAATGTAGCGAGTACTAGTCGGGGTATGGAATGAAGGTTCTAGAGAGAGTTGTTTAGTAGTCCTCACCATTTTTGTAAAATAATGTATCAATAATTATGATGGGGATTTATTTGCTTGTGGATATTATCTAGATGGAAATATATGTATTTAAACTCACAGTTTATATGTTGTAATAATAAAGTTGTAGTTATTTCTGTACCATGTATTTGGCGACTCAGAATGGGTTGGATGGAATGGACCTATTTTGGGGGCGTCAAAAATATAATCATTACATGCTCTCCTCCTTTCTCCACATACTATCCGGCCACATGGCCTCTCATCCACTCTATTGTTTGTTTTATTCAATGCTTTATATAATGACAATAATGCCCCTCCTTAAGTGGATTTTAATTGGGCCAAGCTTGGGCTCCCTTTTATTTCTTTTTGGGCTTACACTTTCTTATTCCTTTGCCTACTTATTAAAATGAGCTTGGGCTCCTCCACCAAATGAATTGGGTCATCACTAAACTTGCCCTTTATATTAAATATTGGGCTAGCTCAATAATTTTATAATTCTTAAATTAATTAACTACTAGTCTCATGCTTAAATAAACACTTGGGCTACAAATTAATTCTTTGGGCCTTAAAATCAACTTAGCTCTATACTTCTTAATTTTTTTATCCATTCCCCATTATTTAATTAGGGTTCCCTTACAAACATTAGTAAGTTAAATTCTTACTCATATATCTTTAATTTCATAGCCCAATTAGACTTGCTATTCTTAGGTTATAAAATTAATTAATTAAGATGTATAAAATAAATCTCTTAAAATTAGTATATAATATAAATACTAATATTATACCATATTATAACCTCTTAGGTTATTTAATTATCATACCTAATATATGTATTAGGTTTCATAACTTTAATCTTAATTCTCTTTACCAAATAAATGTATACACGTTCATGATACATATTTATTCAATCACGTACTTAATTCACATATGTCATAACATATTTCCCATAGTTTATTAACTTATTATCCCAACTTGACTTAATAAGTTATAAACACATATATACTCATATCAATAATCAATTACTTAAGGATTGTAAATCCTTTTAATTTAGTAATCAAGGCTAACATTCAAGCCATGTTAATTTCTTACATAACTTTCATTACTCCTCCTTGAAAATGATTAAGTATACTTCTTAGTTAATAAATTAAATATCTAGCTTAATTATCATATACACTTATATGAGAAAAAAAATTATAACAATAAAACAAAATGTTGAATTATGTGAAATTCTGGGTTCTCACATATCAAGTAGGTTGGATTCTGTGACCGGTCAAACCAACACAGTTGATCACGATTCACGTTTTCTGGGTAACCCAGAAAACGTTTAAACGTGTCCCTGACCTGCTTTGACCAGGTTATATCTTCTTGATCTGTAGATGTTTTGTGGATTTTTTGTGTTAGATCTCTTCCTTGTCATATCGACTACGCACTGCAGCTTATAGATCATAAAAATATTACACGGATGTCAAGTTGTGGAAGCCCAAAGTAGGCCTCACGAACTGTTCTTCATTTCTGGGTAACCCAGAAATAAAGAACAGCTCTGACAGACACTTTGGACGATCAGATCTGCTTTGTTATGTATTATATAATTATGATTGTTCCTATATCATGTAGTACTACATTAGTTCTATAATCTGTGAGCAATAGATAGTCCAGAAACATCTTTATCTGATCATAAATCGTGGTCAAACTAGGCCACATGATCACTGACATGGTGTTCTGGGTTTGTATGAAGAACACGAAGAACACCTATAGCGACGGTTCTGTCGCTATAGGCAGTCTTTAGTGACAATTTTAATCAAATTAATTATTTAAATTTTGAAAATTATTTAAAAATAGTAATTAATTTCTAAAAATTACAAAAATTATTTTAAAAATTATTTTAAATTATAAAATTAAATATTAATAATTTGAAATATTTTTCATAAATATTAGTATTTATTTAAATATTATTGATAAAATATTTTAAGTTATAAAATATAACTTTTAATATTTTAAAGAAAATTTCATTAATTATTTAATATTAATGATCATTAAGTTATTTACTAAATAAATTAAATAAATTAATTAAAAATGATTTTATTATATTAAAAATCATTTTAAATGATAATAAGGTATTTAAAAATATTTTAAGTTATAAAATATAACTTTTAAAATTTAAAGGTAAATTTTATTAATTAATTATTATTAATGATGTTAATTTAAAATGATTTTAATATTATAATAATTATTTTAAATGAAAATAAAGTGTTTAAAGATATTTTAAGTTATAAAATATAACTTTTAATATTTAAAGGATAATTTCATTAATAATTTAATATTAATAATTATTAATGATATTAGATTTATTTAATAATTATATTAAATAAATAGTTTAAAAATGGTTTTATTAATTTAAAAATCATTTAAAAAGGATTAAATGAATTAAAAATATTTTAAGTAATGATTAAAGACTTTTAATATTTTGATAAAGAGTTCATTAATATTTAAATATTAATGGTAATTATTTAAAATGATTTTTAATTGTTTTAAAAATCATTTAAGAATAATAATACTTTTAAAAATATTTTAAGTTATTATAAATAACTTTAACATTTTATAAATGATTTCATTAATAGTTTAATATTACTTAAATATTAATGATAATAAAATTGTTTAATATTTAAATCATTTAATAATGATTCTGATGTTTGAAAATTCATGATAAATTATAATAAATATTTTAAAATTATATTAAGTCATTTAAAAATAATATGACTGATATTTATAGATATTGAGTTACATAATAGAGTCTTAGACTCGATAATTACCCGATTAAGTTGTCGGTACACTGACATGTTTCAGAAATTGATTTGGACTTATATAAATTGATTAGATATAAGTGATTATTTGTGATTCAATGGTTATTAAACATATGTGCCAATGTGATTAGGGTATGTGCTGACTGCAATAAGCAGTGTTATGTGTTATAATATGTTATTCTAATCAGTAAAATGATCTTATAGGTGGTTATATAAAAGATAAAACTAAGTTGCAAATTGTAAGCAGCGCATCAGACAAGTATCTTACCTTTGCATTTTCTTTATTCAATGGATATGAGTAAGAATATTTATGAATTATATTATTACTATACAGATTATTAACCCTATATTATATACGCTCATTGATTATCAACATGTTAGTATATGGTAATTCAGATATATATTCTGTTTGTTAATTTCTATAAATGGTTATACAAGTGTCCCCACTTGGATAATCATTGTATTTAATCACATGTTGATACACCTTTGTCAATTAACCGTATACATATATGTTGAATTATAGATTATTGTTGAACAAGATAAAACCTTTGATTTGGAACCCGAACAAGTATGAACATCCCCTACACGAAAAACTTTATGCGCCAAAGCGAGACAGAGTGAAACGATACCCTCGTTCTTGCATGTAGTATTGATCAATGCGAGGCATAACAGGTGATCACCCCTATGCCCGTAAGTTATGACGGTTTGCAGATGAATTTCTGTTTAACATATTTGAAAATTGAAAACAATGTTCATAGCATGTCAACTAAACCCTATTTGTAGTCAGTACGTAGTTTCAAAGATTTGGTATAAAATTGATATATTATTATCATTGATACAGATTACTTCACAACTGTTGAATCGTTGTAGAAGGAAGGGTAGTATAAAGAAAAATTTAAATTCTTTCAGCTTATATATATATATATATATATATATATAATTGATATTACTTGCTGGGCACTCAAATGATCATCCTTGCTTAATTTAAATGTTTTCAGCTAAATGTGAAGAACCAGAAAGCTCATGCAGAAACTAAGGAAAAGGAAAGCTAACCAAATAAGATTTGTGGTATTCTATGTAATAGTTTGAGACTATTAAGACAAGTATGATATATATTATCTATCATGGGTTGTAATGAATGTTTAAAGGTTACGTACTTGGGATTCAGACTCTGATGATATATAAATTAAGTTGATCTTTATATTATTGTTATTATTATTAGTATTACTCCGCTCATAGAAATGGTATCGTAAAGCACCGAGTTCGGGTTTCAAGTACCCGGATTTGGGGGCTCTACAGGTTGGTATCAGAGCTATAAAGCATGAATTTACGAAGAGCCCCAAGCCTCTCGCTGGTGACTTCCTTGTGTGGAATGCACCGAAGCCAGACTCTCCGTAAGGGACGCTTATTTAGTCGGTGGAAAGCTGATAGGTACCCTTGTAAGGTGCTATGGTTGGAAGCACCATGAAAATTACAGGTTGGTATCAGAGCTTAGGGTTAAAAACCTTAGGTGGGATAGACCTTAGGCTATAACCTTAGAACAGAGGGAAACGTTGAAAATATAAATAACTCATATAGAGTTTAAAAAGAGATGAATTGACTACGTTCATCATCAAATAAAATAAAAAATAACTTATATAAAACTCTTATTTGTTGTGTGTATAAACTATATGCTAATAAGAATAATTTATATGTGTAGATGTCTGGTGGAAAAGGCTTGTTATATACATATAGCATGAAGAAGGGTCAAACCCATACACAGCAGAAATGATATCGAAGCCAATAAATGAAATAGAGGCTCACAATGAAAATAACTTTCGAGACGATGTGGTTATTGTAGAAAAACGTAATACCGGATCCGGAGATGGTGGTGACGAGATAGCGATTCTGGACACTAAAGTTGAAGTGATCAAGCATCAACGGAGGTGCATGATCCCGAGGAACAAGGTTTCTTCTCTGCGGAAAGGCCGGGGAGATAGAAAAGTTGTTGAATAGTCGATTCGTCGGCGTTAATAGAAACAATGGAAGAACAAGATAAGCTTAAAATCCAAATTGATCAGATGGGAGCTACAAGCAACACATCGTGTGCAGCTCCGAGTAAGAAGGGAAAAATAAAGATAGAAGACCATAACTTAGGAAAACCTGATAAGAAGAAAGGGAAAAGAATTTGTTACCTTTGCGGTTATGAAGGACATACTACTCTGTATTGTCCTGATTACAGACTAGGAGCATGTTTTATCTGTGGGATAGAAGGTCATCAGGCGAAAAGTTGTCCAAGGAAGAGGTGTAATAAATAAGTAGTATAGGTTCTGTGATGTAGGTGTGTTTAATGTAATAAATATGATAAGTATGTCTGTGTAATGTAATATTCTAAAACTTTTGTGTTAATAAAGACTGTAAATCCCGACTTTTGTGGTCATAAAGGGATAACTGATGTTTAAAGCATTATGTGCTATGCTATGTAAAATATTCATTAAATGAATATGAATCTATGTTTGAGAAATGAAATAAGTTTAATATATTAAACTTATGCAATAAGGTTTAGAATGTAAGTTAAATTTATGATTTTACTTGATCAGATAATGCCGCTTGAGGCGTCGAACTCATGAATCAAAGGCGGAAAGAATGCATCAACAACGTTGAAGGACAACAACAAGCAGACCCAATGCAGCACTTTGCAAACATGGTAGCACAAGCTATGTAGCAAGGAATACCAGTCGCTGGGAACCAGCCGGATAATCGCTTAGCAAACTTCAAGGATTTTAAGGATGTAGGACCGCCGAAATTCGAAGGTACGACTGACCCTGTTGAAGCCTAAACTTGGGTCAAAGAGATTGAAAAGGCGTTTGTGGTAGCTAGGGTAGATGAAGGGTAGAAGACTGATTTTGCCACTTATATGATGAAGGGGGAAGCAAACTTTTGGTGGGAAGCAAATCAGGCGAGGGCAGGAGCAGGTATAGTTACATGGGATAGGTTCAAAACACTATTTTTCGAAAATTATTTTTCACCTAGTATGCAGGCTAGGATGGAGGTAAAATTTTTAGAGTTGAAGCAGGAGAATATGACGGTGTCAGAATACGCCGCGAAATTCAATGAGTTAGCTAGGTTTGCCCCGCATCAAGTTGATACAGAGGCTAGGAAAGCTCAAAGGTTTGAGCTGGGATTAAAACTCTGGCTCTACAACAAAGTGGCGGTGTTGTAGATTCCTACATTTGCAGCACTCATGGAGAAGGCGATTATTGCTGAGGAGGGGAGTGAGGCTATGAGCCTCTACAACAAAGAGAGGAAGAATAAGGGTAAGACTGAAGGAGCTGGGAAGGTGGAAATTAATAGTGGGAGCATGAGTGGAGATAGCAAGAGGAGGGGGAACTACGTTGGGAATGTTCAGATCAAGCAAGAAGGTGTAAAGAAATAGATTGTGCAATGCAAGACATGTGGAAAGAAGCACTCTGGGGAGTGTTTGAAAGGAAAATTTGTTTGTTATAAGTGTGGGCAGGAGGGTCATATCTCTCCCAACTGCCCTAATCCTAGGATGAATAGTGGGCGTTTTCTATGTGGATCGACTGAGCACAAGGTAAAAGATTGTCCGAATAGGAGGATAGAAGCAGGAAGTGTGAACACGGGCATTGGTAGTGGGACTTTGGCAATCACCGGACCGACTTTGTCAAACAAACCAACAAAATCAACAGCAAGGGTCTACAACATAACAGTCCAAGATATGGCAGCAACTGGCAATAGAACTCCAGGTATTATTCGTATAACTTTTATTTTATTATACATTATTTTCTTATATATATTAAATTATTTTATAAAGAAATTTTGAGGGAGGAATTTGAGTTCTTTTAGAAATTAAATTTCCTTTTAATCAGAAAAACAAGCTTTATGTGAATAGTTAAAGATCAGTTCGATCAAATTATGATCGAGATCTACTGGCAATGATTGTGTATGCTATGTACCCGTGTATGTATAGGTTTTAAAATAGTGATTCCAGGGACGGAATCTTTAGAAGGGAGGGTGAATGTAATAACCCGATATTTTCTATATAAATAAATAAGAAATTTTGCGTATAAATTTTTTTTTATTTTAAGGATGAGGATTTGTACAAGATAATGTGTATATGAATTTATGTGGTAAATAAAAATATATTTATTACATAAATATTTACAAATAAATTTATTTTAGAATTATTGATTATTATAAAGTATATTCTTATAATAATTAATTTTAAGATAAAAATGTTTTATTAATTATTTTCCATGAAAATATATGCATATATTATTTAAATAATATATGAAATAATTTTTAGAATAATTATAATAATTATTTTATTATATGAATTTTAGTACAGTTATTAAGTTAATTATTTTACCTTAATTATTAAGGTTAAATATGAAAGAATAAATCGGATATGGAATCCAAACCCTAATTTTGGATTATTGTCAAGGTATGAGAATAATAATATAATATTAATTATATTTTGATTTTTCAATCTTTATGAATATGTCTTTGTATGTAAAAGTATTGATAATGGTTTTAAGACCCCAATTTTATGAAATAAAAGTATTCAATTTTCTTATAATTACAATTCATAAATGATTAAATTGATAAAAGTTTAAAGTTAAAGGTGAGATATGAATTTTTTTTTTCAAAATACATGAAGTGGTTATAAAATATTCAATTGTCGGGGAATATTCGTTTGGTCGTGGAATATTCTTTTCTATCGGAGAATATTAAATGCGATGGCCTTGACCATTTATTGGGCCCCATAACGAATAACTGTCGGATGAAGAAAAACGAAAAAATTGAGTTTTTACAAATAACAGGCGTAGTTATTACACAGATTAACAACTTTGTTGGAATACCCGGTGGTTAAAATACGATGTCTGGCGTTAGTGCGATGCGATGCACACGGTATTGCGATATTTTTTTGAATTATTGATTCTTACGTGAAGAAGACTACTCAATAATTATTACGATAATTCTTGTTCAATATTTTATTTTATTGATTCAATAATTGTTGCGTTGATATTTTATATTATTGTTGTTTCAATAATTGTCAACGCATGCGATATCCATTATCGGATCAATAATTCATATTATTTGAATAATATTATTAGATAGCATTATTGGCAATGTCTAGAAAGTTCTGTCAAGGAGAGGTTTGGTCACCTAATTGCACGCCATGATGAGAGAAATTCTTATTGAAAAGCCCCTCTTTCTGGGAACTACTGGTTGTCATAATTGTGATTCTATAATATTATTTGTGAATAATTAATTATTGATTTATATGATAAGAAAATATTTATTTTATGTGGATATAAATGATGGATATATTTATTTTATGTGGATAAAAATGAAGGAATTAATCTTTGAGTGTTTTATCGATATTTTTATCGGTGTGGGAGGTATTAAAAATCATCCGTTTGTGGATTTTGGATATTTTTGGTTTGGAATTTGGAAAACTCAAAGCTACAAAGTTGTAGAGAATTCAATTTTAGTTAGAATGGACATAAAATTTGTATTTTTTACGATAACCTGCTATTTTCTATGAATTGTTGAAGTTTTGGAAAATAAAATAATTTTTATTAATTTATGGGTGGGACCCACTTGGTTATCAACATGTGGGCTGCCAAATTTGTTCAAGTATGGCATGCTAGAGGCTGGTCTTGGTTGGTGAGCATACGTAGGAATGAAGAAAATTAATAATATTATTTTATTAATTTAGTCTCCTTTGGCGTTCTAGCATTTTCTTATAAATAGGTGCTTATGTTAGAATTGAAAATCACACCAGAAACAAGTTTTCTTTCTCTCTATATTATCAAGCATATTTTTGAGAGTATTTAGATACTTTGAGAGTTGCTATTTAGTAGAAGTTTCCTCCGGTTTTTCATTCAATCTTTGCTCTCTTGAGGTAAGGGATTTTAAGGGTTATTATGTTTTTTCAGTTCGTACTTCTTCCATCCTTTCAAAAAATTCTAGAAAAATTTGAAATGATATTTTGATGAGTTTTATTGATTGTGTCCAAAATGGCATTTTTGGATGTATAGATTAAGAGTTATGAATTTTACGAGAAAAAACTATTTTTTAAAGTAACAAGCTTATAACTCCTTGTGGTTAACTCTAAAATTGATGAAATTTTTATTGGGAGTACATCTATATAATATCAGTATACTCTGTGAATTTAGGAATTTTTGGATAAAAGTACAATTTATGATAAATGTCTAAATATTAGTGCGGTTTTGGCCATATGAAAAATAATAGTAAATGAATTTTAAAATTTCGAGAAAAATATATGTTCAATATGGGACTATATTACTGCTAAATCCCAAAAAAAAATATTTTTGGAACTGATTTGGTATTTTTCATGAAAATGGACTAGTTATGAGTAAATGAATTAAATATGTTATGTGAAGTAAGAAAAATTGGAAAATAGGATTTTATGGTTTGAGAATCCTATATGAGGTATATGCAGATTTTTGATGAGGGTTTTGATTATTGGTGATGAAATCTTATGAGTTTGGCATTTTAGAATGATTAAATGCATTATTTAGTAATGTGTAAACAATTAAAATAAATTGTTTATAAGTTTAAGAAATGTTATTTCAATATCATTATTATACCGAAATATTGGTATGGATTTTATTATGAAATTTCTACCTTTTTGTGTCGGGTTTACTATTCATGAGTTACTATTCACGAAATTACTATTCATGGGTTACTATTCATGAGTTACTATTCATGATAAAATTGGTTTCTTTTTTCTAACCAAATTATAGTTGAGTTATGAATATTACTCTTGAGATTAAAACTATATGTTGATCATATTATTTTTATTATCATATATAATATTTTTATAACCCTAATGATGATATTTCTCTTTGACTTGAGTGTAAAGATGGGTAGATTTTTGGTATGATCATGACTATGGGTTCTCTTTTTGCCGATGGTGCAAAGTTGAATTGTTGGTTTGGTATGATCATGATCATTGAATTTATAATTGAATATCTTTAGCTTAAGTGCAAAGGTGAAATGATCAACATGGTTATAATTATTTATATAAATTCTGAAATGATTATATATTTCTTTGAGATATTAATATATTTGGCCTGTAGTGCAAATATGAGCTGTTGATGAATATATTTGGCTTTTGTGGTGCAAATATGAATTGTTGAGGAATATCTTTGGCCTGTAGTGCAAAGATGAATTGTTGATGAATATCTTTGGCCCGTAGTGCAAAGATGACATGTTGTTGAATATCTTTGGCCAGTAGTGCAAAGATGAACATGTGTTGAGATGAACATTACCAACTGGTGATACAAATGAATATCTTTGGCCGTAGTGAAAAGATGAACTTATCAGTATGATTATGAACAGGAAATGTGATTTGGTGTAACCATGATCTTTGATGTTTCAGGTAAAGAAAGGTGATGAAAATTATCTTCGTCATGGATGAGAAGAGGAATTTAGAACTACAATTATGATTATGAGTTATTCATATGATTGTGGACCAGAATTGTTGATTGATGTTACAGGGATAAAACATTGTTGGTGGATTTTTAACATGGAGAAGATAATAGACTTTATAGTCTATTTGACTCTTCTAATGGATTGCTTTCGTTCATTATGACTATGGTTGAAATTTTTATCATCTACCATATGTTCTAAATCTACGATTTATTATTGATGAAGGCTATTGATAATTTAATTATCTTTAGTCATGATATTCTTTCTTGAGCTAGTTGTGCTCACCCTTTTGCTTCACAATTCCTTTCAAGTAATAAGAGTGTAGTTTGGTCGTTGAGTGAGGGAATAGATGATGAATAGAAACAGGGTCATCATTTAGTAGTTATATTTGGTGAATCAACTAGGGTGAGGCGAACCCAACGTTGGAAGGGTGTTTTGCCACTATCATACAAGATGTCTGATGACATACAACCTCGTGTCATCATAAGACATGGATGGTTATGCTCATCCACTTGTTGAGTATATTTACGAGCACTACCTATATAATCTTGGTGTTTGTTTGAAGTATAATTCTCATTTAGAGACAGTGGAGATAATTATATGTCAAGAGAAGACTCACCATTGGGAAGAATATGATAGTAATCTTCTTGTTTTTCTTTGGGGTCTATTGGGTCAACCAAGGATAATTCTATGGCCATATGATATCTATCATAACCTAGACACATGGCCTGCCATGTACGAATGTTTCCTTGAGCACTTCCCAAAGATTCTAATTTCTAAAACAATTTTTGACTATACCTTTATGTAAGGTGTCATTGTGACTTGTTATCCAAGGTTGGGAAGAAAGTCACAGTTTGGTATATATTTGTATCCAAACTCACAGCATATGTGTTGTTGTATTTTGCACGATAATTGTTGTAATAAAGTTGTAGTTATTTTCTGTACCATATATTTGGCGACTCAAAATAGGTTGGATGAATGGACCTATTTTGGGGTTGTCATAAACGAGAGAAATAATTCATTTGTTAACTTATATTTTGCATAACTCTCACCTAAGCTCTCTCTCTCTCTCTCTCTAACTCAAAATTATTAGCATATATCAAACCCCAAATACCATTTATTAATACATATAACAACATCGATGGCAGAATCAAGAATTGATCATCAAGGTATAAACTAACCTAGAAAATCGACCTTCCGATCTAATGTTAGATGTTGTTTTTTTTGTGTAAAATATGTTGTTTAAGGTGTATAATGATGATCTGGGTTGATAGATGTTAGATCCATAACATCTATAGGCTCGGATTTGAGTTTTTGCAAAATTTGAAAAAAAGATAAACTACGGTCTGACAACCAATGTCAGTGACCACAGATCTTTGGTCGATTATGGTTTTTGTTGTTTTTAAGTTGTTATTGATAGCTTGTAATGTGGTCTTTAGTCTACAAAAAGAATCAGGGCCATTTGATGTCTAGAATAAAAGTTATTAACGGTCAAATACTGTTGACCGGCATTGACCGGACTATTTCTGGGCAACCCAGAAATCGGATAAGAGCATCTGACAGGATATTTAAGGCTCTATATCTGTCAGGTTTTTGATGTTTTGAGTTTGTTGTTGAACCCATACTGTATTATGCCATGTAAATTGTCGATCTATGCTTTTAGTACAGCTAGATATCAAGTAGGTTGGATTCTGTGACCGGTCAAACCAACACAGTTGATCACGGTTCACATTTTTTGGGTAACCCAGAAAACGTTTGAACGTGTCCCCTGACCTGCTTTGACCGGGTTATATCTTCTTGATCTGTAGATGTTTTGTAGATTTTTTGTGTTAGATCTCTTCCTTGTCATATCGACTACACACTGCAGCTTATAGATCATAAAAATATTACACGGATGTCAAGTTGTGGAAGCCCAAAGTAGGCCTCACGAATCGTTTCTTCATTTACGGGTAACCTGAAATGAAAACGACTTCAACACCACTTTGGATGATTAGATCTGCTTTGTTATGTATTATATGATTATGATTTTTCTGTATCATGTAGTCTTACATTAGTTCTATAATCATGAGCGATAGATAGTCCTAAACATCTTTATCGATCATAAATTGTGGTCAAACTAGGCCACATGATCACCGACATGGTGTTCTCGGTTTGTATGAAGAACACGAATAACACCTATAAATACGATTACATCATATAAAGTACTCTTTAATGACACTTTTAATCAAATTAATTATTTAAATTAAAAATTATTTAAAAATAGTAATTAATTTACGAAAATTATAAAAATTATTTTTAAAATTATTTTTAAATTATAAAATTAAATATTAATAATTTGAAATATTTTTCATAAATATTAGTATTTATTTAAATATTATTGATAATTAATTTATTTATTAAATGCATTAAATAATTTAATTAAAAATTATTTTATTATTTTAAATGATAATGAGTTATTTAAAAATATTTTAAGTTATAAAATATAACTTTTAATATTTTAAAAGCAAATTTCATTAATTATTTAATATTAATGATCATTAAGTTATTTACTAAATAAATTAATTAAAAATAATTTTATTATATTAAATCATTTTAAATGATAATAAGGTATTTAAAAAATATTTTAAGTTATAAAATATAACTTGTAATATTTAAAGGTAAATTTTATTAATTAATTATTATTAATGATATTAAAGTTATTTAATAATTATATTAAATAATTTAATTTAAAAGTGATTTTAATATTATAATAATCATTTTAAATAAAAATAAAGTGTTTAAAGATATTTTAAGTTATAAAATATAACTTTAATATTTAAAGGATAATTTCATTAATAATTTAATATTAATAATTATTAATTTATTATTAATGATATTAGATTTATTTAATAATTATATTAAATAAATAGTTTTAAAATGGTTTTATTAATTTAAAAATCATTTAAAAGGATATAAATGAATTAAAAATATTTTAAGTAATGATTAAAGACTTTTAATATTTTGATAAAGAGTTCATTAATATTTAAATATTAATGGTAATTATTTAAAAATAATTTTAATTGTTTTAAAAATCATGTAAAGGGTAATATTAATACTTTAAAAGTATTTCAAGTTATTATAAATAACTTTAACATTTTAGAAATTATTTTATTAATAGTTTAATATTAATTAAATATTAATGATAATAAAATTGTTTAATATTTAAATCATTTAATAATGATTCCGATGTTTGAAAATTCTTGATAAATTATAATAAATATTTTAAAATTATATTAAGTCATTTAAAAATAATATGACTAATATTTATAGATATTGAGTTACAGAATAGAGTCTTAGACTCGATAATTACCCGATTAAGTTATCGGTACACCGACATGTTTCGGAAATTGATCTGGACTTAGATAAATTGATTAGATATAAGTGATTATTTGTGATTCAATGGTTATTAAACATATGTGCCAATGTGATTAGGGTATGTGCTGACTGTAATAAGCAGTGTGATGTGTTATAATATGATATTCTAATCAGTAAAATGATCTTATAGGTGGTTATATAAAACATAAAACTAAGTTGCAAATTGAAAGCAGCGCATCAGGCAAGTATCTTACCTTTGCATTTTCTTTATGCAATGGACATGAGTAAGAATATTTATGAATTATATTATTACTGTACAGATTATTAACCCTATATTATATACGCTCATTGATTATCAACATGTTAGTATATGGTAATTCAGATATATATTCTGTTCATTAATTTCTATAAATGGTTATACAAGTGTCCCCACTTGGATAATCATTGTATTTAATCACATGTTGATACACCTTTGTCAATTAACCTTATACATATATGTTGAATTATAGATTATTGTTAAACAAGATAAAACCTTTGATTTAGAACCCAGACAAGTATGAACATCCCTACACGGGAAAACTTTTATGCGCCCAAGGCGGACAGAGTGAACGATACCCTCGTTCTTGCATGTAGTATTGATCGATGCGAGGCATAACCAGTGATCACCCCCGTGCGTGTAAGTTATAACTTGGTTTGCGATGAATTTACTTTTAACCTATTTGAAAATTGAAAACAATGTTCATAGCATGTCAACTAAACCTTATTTGTAGTCAGTACGTAGTTTCAAAGATTTGGTATAGAATTGATATATTATTATCATTGATACAGATTACTTCACAACTGTTGAATCGTTGTAGAAGGGTAGTATAAAGAAAACATTTAAATTCTTTTAGCTTATATATATATATATATAATTGCTATTATTTGCTGGGCACTCAAATGCTCATCCTTGCTTAATTTAAATATTTTCAGCTAAGTGTGAAGAACCAGAAAGCTCATGCAGAAATAAAGGAAAAGGAAAGCTAACCAAATAAGATTTGTGGTATTCTATGTAATAGTTTGAGACAATTAAGACAAGTATGATATATATTATCTATCATGGGTTGTAATGAATGTTTAAAGGTTACGTACTTGGGATTCAGACTCTGATGATATATAAATTAAGTTGATCTTTATATTATTGTTATTATTATTAGTATTATTCCGCTCATAGAAATGGTATCGTAAAGCACCGAGTTCGGGTTTCAAGTACCCGGATTTGGGGGCTCTACATGGGACGGTGGCACCAAAAATGGATACGGACAAAATAAAGTCGGTGGATTCAGGAAGAACGTTTTTCATGACTTCTCAAAAAGTGAGTAAACCGAACGAAGTTAGCACGGGTTAGTTAATTATAAATTCTTGCGAAGTCTATACCTTATTAGATACCGGTTCTACCCATTCTTTTATCTCTCTTGCTTGCGCTCAATGTTTAAATTTGACTCCAGAGAAGTTAGACTTTGACTTATCTGTTGAAACTCTGTTAGGAGAAACCTTCGTTACCTCCACTGTTTATAAATCTTGTTTGATTCAAATCGACACTTTCACGTTACCTGTCGATCTTATCACTTTGAAAATACTTTCCTTTGATGTGATTTTAGGAATCAATTGGTTAACTACTCATCATGCTTTTCGTAAGGTTGTTATGTGAGACGCAAAATTTTATGAATAAAGATTTAATTTTCTCGAAATAATTTTTTTGAATATTATGGTTTGGATTTGAGATAGTGTTATAGTTGTGGATAATGTTTATAAATTTTGCAAAGTAAGCAAGTGGATATATAATATTCGATTGGTCGGGGAATATTCATTTTAACAGAGAATATCTGTACGACGGCACAATCATTGGTGGACCCCACAACAGAAGTATTGTTGTAGTAAGAAAATGACAGAATTATCTTTTTATAAAAACAACGGCGAAAGTGTTACCGTTAAAACTATTGAACTACCCGGTAGTAAAAGTACGATGTCTGGCGCTGGTTGCATAGTAGCACACAATATTGATTATTGATGCTTACGTAAGAAGTCACTCAGTTATACTCAATTATTGCTACAGTAATTGTTGTGTCATATCTCTCATATTATTGATTCAATTATTATCGCAGTATAAATATGTTATATTATTAAATCAATAATTGAAACGACAAAGTTATTCATATTATTATTTGCAATATTGATAATGTCTAGAAGTTCTGTCAAGGAGAGGTTTGGTCACATAATTGCGTGCCAATAAGGAGTAATCCTTATCGGAAAGCCCCCTCTTTCCTGGGAACGACCTGGTTGTTAAATATTGTGAGTTATAATATTAATGATGAATAAGTTCGTGTTGATTAAAGATGAAATTGATATTTCCATTGTGTTGGGATTATTAGTGTTAGTGGAAATCGACATTTATTTCGATAATAATTAATGTCTGGATGATATATTGACCAATCGGGTAATTCACCGGATAAATGAGCAATTAATTGCTATTAATTCACATGCTTATAACTATGTGATCACATATGTGTACTATTGATTCACATGATTTACTATTAAAGGAGTTGGTGCAAGATTGATAATACTTGCATGACTAAATTAAAAATGGAGGTATAGATGAAGGTATTATACTGTAATTAGTTTTTTCACATGATTATACTATTGAGTCACATGAATGAACTATTAATTCACATGATTTACTATTAGGGGAGGTGGTGCAAGTTTGATAATACTTGCAGGACTAAATTAAAAAGGAAGAAAAA
Source organism: Panax ginseng (assembly GCA_020205605.1). NCBI lineage: Eukaryota > Viridiplantae > Streptophyta > Magnoliopsida > Apiales > Araliaceae > Panax > Panax ginseng. Next base: position 129,116,693 of record CM035136.1, on the reverse strand, counting down.
GAGGAAGATATTATACTGTAATATTTTGAGCCCCAAAATGTGCAATTAGTGAAACAATATTTTCCTATAAATAGAAGCTCATTCTTCCTTCATTTCTCACCAATTCACTAAGTCTCACTAGAGCAATTATTATAGAGAGAAATTATAGAGAGAAAGAAGAAGAGATGTCTGTTACCTCACTATTCCAGTATCCAGTCTTCTTTTGAGGTGAGGGGTATTATTTCTTTTGTATTCATGAAGAAAGCTTTTGTTATTCCATTCTTTATTATTCTGTTGGAATATTCTGTCTGTGTGGATTACGCATGACCTGGTTCCATTCTTTATTATTTTGTTGCAATATCCTGTTTGTGCGTATTACGCATGACCTGGTTCTATTATTTATTATTCTGTTGGAATAACCTGTCTGTGCGGTCTATCGCATGCCTAGTGAATTCTTCTGTTATTCCATTCTTTATTATTCTGTTGGAATAACCTGTCTATGTGAATTACCGAATGTATGGTGATTTATCCTTCGTATTCATTCTTTATTAAATTATGGAAATGTTCTGTCTACGTGGATTACCGTATGGCGGGTGAAAATCCATTTGTAGTTTTGTATATTCTATTATACTCGTCTGAGATATCATTTCTTTTGTAATCATCATGGAATATCATTCTCTTTGGTATTTTTTTTATGAGTTACTATTCACGAATTACTATTCACCCGATTACTATTCACTCTAGTATTATTCACTCGGGTATTCGGGGCACTTTTTATGCTGGAGTACTATTAACGAGTTACTATTCATGGGTTACTATTCACCCGATTACTATTCACTCTAGCATTTTTCACTCGAGTATTTGGGGCACTTTTCATGCCAGAGTACTATTCACAAGTTACTATTCCCGAAGTATTATTCACGGGGTACTATTCACCCAAAAAATATATTTCTTTTCTGTCCAAATTATTTTTGGTACATGAATATTATTCTTGAATTTTACTCTACAAAGCAGTATCATGTTGACAATTTGGACGTTATTGATTTCTGGATAAATTAAATTATAAATCTTTAAAATTTATCCTTGAACTTGTTTTATTGAATTATTATGTCATTGTCATCATCATCATGCTTATATTGTGATTAAAGTCATCTTTGGCTTACGTGCATAGATGGACTTGGTATGATTATGACCAAGGATTATTCGGTATAATCATGACCATAATGTGACAAATGATGTGGTAAAAGTCCTCATTGGCCAGTAGTTTATTGATGGAAAGTTGTTGGTATGATTATGACCAGGGATTATTCGGTATAATCATAACCATTGATGGTTACATGATCAATATCCTTGGTCGTGGTGGAGGGATGATTCGATTTTATTTATTAAGCTGAGTCTCAGCAATAAAATTGATGAAAAACTTTTTAAATCATAGAAGATAGTAGATTTTATGCTCTACTTGACTCTTCTAATGGATTGCTTATTCCGCTGTAGTTGTTGATCTAAAACTTGTTGTCTATTGTATTCTATCAATTGTTATACTGTTGAAGACTAATGATAATTTATTCTGCATTATCTTAGTCATAATATTTCTTACTGGGCTAGTTGAGCTCACCCTTTCTTTCACTGTTCTCTTCAGGAAATGAGAATGTAGCCGGGACTAGTCGGAGAAGCGGAGTGACGGTCCGGATGATAGCATTAGTAGTCCTCACTATTACATTAAATAGTGTGACAATAAATGTAATGAGGACTCCATTGAGTGTGGATATTGTCTAGATGACAATATTCTTATTAAAACTCTTATATTATATTTTGTCGTATTTTACACGACTGTTGTATAATTAAGTTGTATTTAAATTTTGTACCATGTATTGGCGACTCAAGATGGGTGATGTATACCTGTTTTGGGGGAGCCACAGTTGGTATCAAAGCTTAGGGATATGATCCCTGACTGAGATGTGAGACAAGAACTAGGAGGGGAGAGACGGGGAATTCCTTTCCTAGTATAACCTACCTAAGTTTATTTGGTATTTAATTGGTCGGTCAGAGTATAGGAATAATATGTGATATGTCAATTAACCCTTGTTTTGTGGCAGTATTTGAAAATGGCATCCAAATATGTTGAGATAAGCAATGAAGCATATGAGACCGTTGAGTCACCAACGATCAATATCCATGATAATGTGCAACAGGAAGACAATAATCCTCAGGTAAACAATAAAACCAATGAAATGATGAACGATGGGATGTTCAGAGGCTTTATGCAATTCATGCAACATCAGGCGAGAGAGACTCATGTTCATAATGCAGGTGGAAATAATGGCAACCCACGGCTGGTCACTGCTAAGAAGTTCAAGGAGCTGGGACCGCTGGAGTTTTTGGGAAAGTCAGAACCAATTATGGCGGAGACGTGGTTAAAGCACTTGGGATGCTCCTAGGAGCAAAAGGTTCCCTTTGCCACCTTTATGTTGCGTGAAGAGGTAGATTACTGGTGGGAATCTGTAAAACGTACCCAACCTGACGTACTCAAGATGTCTTGGGAGAAGTTCCAAGAGCTGTTCAACGACAAGTACTTTCCCAAAAGTATTCGTCACGTGAAGGAGGTGGAGTTTATCAAGTTGGAGCAAAACAATATGACCGTGTGCAATACGAGGCTAAATTTACGGAGTTATCCCGGTTTGCATCCCATTTGGTCGATAATGAGGAGCGAATGACGCGAATGTTTTTAAGAGGTTTGAAACCCGATATACGATAATACCTCATTTCTCACAAACTTTATTTATATTCAGATGTAGTGAATAGGGCTCAGTTATCGGAGCGCGAAAATGAGTCAGCACAACCAAAAGGTAACGACCAACAACACGATAATAATCATACCGGTGGCAACGGCCATCGGAACAACGATAACCATCGTGGAGAAAATGATCATGCCAAGAATGGTAACCACTTCGATGGTAATCATGGCCAAGATAATAGGAGTGGAAATTTCAAGAAGAGAAGGTTCAACAATGATGGAAAGATGACAGCACCAACACCCGTTTTTAAAGAAGGAGAACGACCACCAATTGTATGCTTCAAATGCAGAGGGGAGGGACATATCAGTCCAAACTGCGTGATGCAGTCCAAAGCATGTTATAATTGTGGAAAAGAAGGTCACCTAGCCTGATTTTGTCGTGCATCAAAGTCAAGTCCAGCTAGGATGGTGGCACCAAAGGCGGATACGGATAAAAAAAAGTCGGTGGATTCAGGAAGAGCGTTTTTCGTGACTTCTCAAAAAGCGAGTAACCCAAACGAAATTAGCACGGGTTAGTTAATTATAAATTCTTGTGAAGTCTATACCTTATTAGATACCAGTTCTACCCATTCTTTTATTTCTCTTTCTTGCGCTCAACGTTTAAATTTGACTCCGGAGAAGTTAGACTTTGATTTATTGGTTGAAACTTCGTTAGTAGAAACCTTCATTTCATGTGTTATCCAAGTCATGGATGAGAGTCACAGTTTTGAATGATATTTCTATCGTTAATAAATTTCCTAACGTATTCTCGAAGAACTTCCTGGCCTACCCCTGAGCGTGAAACCGAATATTGTATTGACCCCAGTACAAAACCCATTTCTAAAACCCTTAAATATTACTTCAACCAAAACGAACGTATAATGCGCCAAAGACGTTGGCTCGAGCTGTTGAAGATTACAATTGTACCATTCAATATCATTATGGAAGAGCGAACGTGGTAGCTGACGCGTTGAGTAGAAAATCGTATGCGTTTACGAGTGCGATGTTGTTAACACAAAACTTATTTCGTATAACTTACAAATGATGAAGATAGAGTTAAAGACTCTAGGGACCCACGTGAAGATAACAAATATACGAGTAGAATCGACTTTAATCGATAAAGTTAAAGCCACTCAAGCTACACACCCGAAGCTGATGAATGTGAAGAATAAGGTTCAAGAAGGCGTTATCTCAACCTGCAATTTAATTGGCCCATTTGAAATCCTCGATCGAGTAGGAACTATGGCATATAGACTCGTTTTACCGCCAAGTATGTCGCGTGTTCATAACGTTTTTCACGTATCGATGTTAGGTAAATATGTGGACGACCTGAACCACATTATTAAATTAGAACTGGACGAGATAGCAAAAGATTTAACGTATGAGGAGATATGTGACACCCCCAAATCCCGGTACTTCATTACCTCAAGATTTGGTGTTCACGTAATCAAAACATTCATATCTAGCTACCCAATTATAATAAATTGAATAATAAAAACATGCCTATACTGTGATTACTTAAATAAAACATTATCTCCTGTGTTCTCTAACCTTTAATACAATCATTCAAGTGCGGAAATAAATTATTACATCACATCATTATTAAAAGTCTATCATCAATGATAAAACAAAATTACAAGTCTTCATCACTTGTACATTTTTTTCCTTTCCTTTGCTAGTTGTAGGTTTATCTACCTTCTCATTCATAGCTGCAAATAATATATAAATATGCAAGAGTGATCAAACAAAGCTCACTTGAGATAAGAATAAATATCTTTACAACATTTGCCAAATAATAGGCTCAATAGAACTGAATAATATATTCTATTAACATTACAACATTTGCCACATAATAGGCTCCATAGAACTGAATGATATGTTCTATTAACATTTCAACATTTGCCAACTCATAGGCTCAATAGAACTGAATAATTTGTTCTATTAACATTCTTAAATAAACTACTGAGGGTCAAATGACCATGAACCATGTCCACATTTATAAGTAATCTTTCAACTTTAACTTTAACAGTCATATGACTATAAAGACTCCACGTACTTAGGGGATCAATCCTTCGTACAATGTATTGTTCACAACCATTTCAACGCTAAGCTTAAACCCCTAAACATAGGGTTGTTCATCTCAGTATTTAGAGTACAAGTCCGCACCAAAGAAAGTTTTGTTTGGATAAGCTTTCAAGGGTAATTGAAGTTTAATGATCATCAACTAGGGAACTAGTTGAATCCACAATGCTTGATAATACAACAGTTGTTTAATAACAACAGAACTTAGAACATTTGAGAATCATAAATGAACTAATTCTACATATCTAACTCATGCTTGAAATAACTATAGAGCATAAGTATTCAATAGAATGAATAAAATGGTTAACCTTTGCTTAAACAGTAAAATAAGCTAAGGTTCAAGTTTTATAACATTAGAAATGAAATTTCTGAACTTTAAGAAACTTGCTTAACCATAAACAAGTTAGAATGAATCAATCAATTGAGAATTTCCAATAATACTAGAGTTAGAGTTTGCTCAAATAAATTTTGGAAACAATTTACTTATTCAATAACATTTAATATAACAAGCTTGCTCAATCAAAAGCATGAAGTAATAATAAATGAACTAACTCAACGAAAGTGTAGAGTTAGAAAACTTGCATCAATCATAACAAACTAACTCAATGGAAGTATGGAGTTGGAAGACTTGCATCAACATAACAAACTAACTCAATTAAAGTATGGAGTTAGAAGACTTGCCTTGAGCGTAAGCTATAAAATTAAACTCACGATCACCTACACATAATTTTAGAACCACAATACTTATTAGACATGCTAACATATCACAACATGTCCATTACCATTCACATTTCAGAAAATCTAAGTGTTTTACTTCACAACACTTGTCTAACTTTCATTATGTATACTAATTACCACATAACGCATTTTCGATTTACTAATCACTTTTGCAACTTTGATTGTACTAACCACAACTCACTATGTTATGTTAACCTTAACATTACACATTTTAACATGCTAACACAATTTCAGACCATGTTGTGACACTTTCCCAAGTCTGCTGTAATAGCAGAAGTTAGAATCTTAAACGAGGTATGGTAGCAATGCATATATACAAAACAAGGAAACCAAGACACGTTTACGCCATTTTTTTTCAACGACAAATAATTGTATGCTTACCAAGTGTTCATATAAACGCAGAGAAGGCTATGAACAGTAGCCAACTTTAGCTTAACAAACACAATTTTCACCCAATAGACAGTAATATTAACACATAATAAATATACAACTATCATAAACATGATTGCTCATATTTACAACCAATTAGAATAATTTAACACTAAGTAAAACCATTTTAATTTCTCAAAACTCATGTTTTTCACAAAAACTCAATTTTTCTTGACATTATTCTAGAAATCATCAATGTGAACTCACTAGTTGGCCAAATCATCTCATTCAAATTATATAATGCTCATATCTCACTGAACTAACATATACAAGCTTCAATTTATACTTTAACATAAGAATTGGCCATTAAAATTGTTACTTTTACTCAAGCCAAATGAAGAACACAAACACTGTCAAAAATTTCTTCTATTGTAAACCGAATTTAGCATGCGATTTTCTTGATTGACATAAACTAGCATCATAAGCATGTATAATCACAATAACTAAATTACATAACCAAATTAGGAAGAAAATTCACAGAGCATAGCCAAAACTTTACCGTAGTTCACATATGTAGACATATATATATATATATATATATATATATATATATATATATAGAGTTGTATAAGAAATACCTTCAAATTGCTTGCTAATCTCCACTAACACCACTAGAATTGCTTGAAAATCCTAAGCTTTCTCTCAATTCTCTGAAATTTTTCTCTGTAGCTTTTCTTAGGTTTAGGCTTAGACAATATACATAATACGTAAAAGAAAACTGACACTTTAATACGCATACTAATGATATTAACAGTTATAACATAAACGTATATAATATAAATATATTATATTTATTATTTTATTTATTTTATTTATATTATTTATTTTATTTAACTAGAGATCTCAAAAGCAATAAGGCTTGTTTGGCAAATCATTTAAATTTAAAGAATTAATATAAGAAGACTTGTTTGGTAAAAAACTAAATTAAATTACTTTAATTTATTTTAATAACTCCTTATAATATAGTTATTTGTCACACTATATTTAATCAAGCTTTCATATTTATTTTAATTAATGCAAATCATAATTAATTAAATAAATCCTTTAATCACATAACACAATACAAATAATTAATCATTAATTGAAATATCAATATAATAATAATTTTCTTAATTCATCAATTATTTATTAAATAAATAATTAACTAAACAAAATTAAATCAATTAAACAAAATAAAATTTAAATCAATTGAACAAATATTTATTCAATGATAATCACATCCATTAAATATTTATATAAATCAATAAATATTTAATATTACATTTAAAAATTTTTGAATGTTACATCATTCCCTCCTTAACAAGATTCTGTCCTCAGAATCACAATTCAAACAATCAAATCGTCACATTCTTCCCTACTTACAAATATTCTGTCCCCAGAATCGAAGACATAGACTAAACAAATAACTCAGGGTAACTTTTCATCATTTCGATTTCGAGTTCCCACGTTGCCTCTTCGACATTGTGGTTTCTCCATATCACCTTCACAGAAGGTATCACTTTATTTCTGAGCACTTCTTCTTTCCTGTCGACTATCTGGATAGGAACTTCTTCATAAAACAAATCTTTATCGAATTGCAATGGTTCGTACTCGATCACGTGTTTGTAATCTGGTTTATACGGTCGTAACACCGAAATGTGAAAAACATTATGAATGTTTTCCAATTCTAGAGGTAGAGCTACCTCATAAGCCACTTCCCCCACTCTTCGTAGTATCTCAAACAGTCCAATAAATCTTGGGCTGAGCTTTCCTTTCTTGCCAAAACGAATTTTCCCCTTCCAAGGAAAAACTTTTAGGAAAACAAAATTTCCTACTTCAAATTCGCGATTCTGCCTATGTTGATCGGCATACTTTTTTTCATCGGTCTTGGTCATACCAATCTTGTCTGATGAGTTTGACAACTTCGGTAGCTTGTTGTACCGATTACTGGTCCCTAACGATTTGGCGTTCACTGACTTCATCCCAATACAGTGGAGTTCTGCACTTTCTACCGTACAATGCCTCGTAAGGTGGCATACCGATGCTCGCGTGATAACTGTTGTTGTAGGCAAATTCTACCAACGATAAATGTTCATCCCAGCTTCCTTTGAAATCCATGATGCATGCTCTCAGCATATATTCCAACGTTTGGATTGTTCGTTCACTTTGCCCGTCGATTTGAGGGTGGTATGCTAAACTCATTCGCAACTGTGTTCCCATACATTCTTGTAGTCTCTTCCAGAAGTTTGATGTGAACCTTAGATCTCTATCTGACACTGGAACTCCATGTCTTGACACGATCGCTTTAACGTACAGTTTTGCTAGCTGATCAAGATTAAATCTAATTTTTATTGGCAAAAAGTGTTCAGATTTTGTCAATCTGTCCACTATCACCCATATCGCATCGTATCCTTTCTTAGTCGTTGGAAGTCCTACCACAAAATCCATTGTGATATGCTCCCACTTCCATTCTAGTATTTCCAATGGTTGAAGTAACCCGCTTGGTCGTTGATGTTTAGCTTTCACTTTCTGACACGTCAAACATTTTGCAACGCATTCTGCAACGTCTCTTTTCATATTCGGCCACCAAAAATGTCGCCGCAAATCTTGATGCATCTTTGTACTTCCTGGATGAATCGAATATCTTGTGTTGTGTGCTTCGGTCAAGATTTCTTCTTTAAGCTCTGGTACTGCTGGAACCCAAATTCTTTCCTCGAATCATAGTAGTCCTTCGGTATTGATCTTGTATTTTGCATCGCTACCCTCAATCACCTTCTCTTTGATCGTTTCGCATTCTTTATCTTGTAGTTGAGCACTCTTCACTTTGTCCACCAAAGTTGGACTGGCATCTATCTGAAATAATCGTTCATCGTATTCTTTTGGAAATTTGATTTCCAACTCTAACTTTGCCAATGTTGAAATAAGCTCTTCCTGCGTAGTTATCAGCATCAACTTCTCCCAACCTTTCCTGCTCAAAGCATCTGCAACCACATTTGCTTTGCCCGGGTGATAAAAGATCTCATAATTGTAATCCTTTATCAATTTCATCCATCTCTTTTGTCGCATATTCAGGTCCTTCTGTGTGAAAATATACTTCAGACTTTTATGATCTGTGTAGATTTCACATTTCTCTCCATAGAGATAGTGTCTCCATATCTTGAGAGCAAACACTACTGCAGCCAATTCCAAATCATGAGTCGGATAACCTTTCTCACAATCCTTCAGTTGTCTTGATGCATACGCAATAACTTTGTTGTTCTGCATAAGAACACATCCCAACCCTTTATGTGAGGCATCACTATACACCACAAAGTTACCTGTACTATCTGGTAATGACAACACAGGTGCCATGCTTAATTTCTTCTTCAAATCCTGGAAACTTTCTTCACATTTCATCGTCCAAACAAATTTCACAGCTTTCCTGGTCAAATTTGTTAATGAAGTAGCTATCTTAGAAAAATCTTGAATAAATCGTCTATAATAATCGGCCAGTCCCAAGAAACTCCTCACTTCCAACGGTGTTCTTGGTTGTTCCCAATTGATTACAACTTTCACTTTTGATGGACCACGGAAATCCCATCTTTGTCAATCACGTGCCCAAGAAATTGCACACGATCTAGCCAAAATTCTCACTTAGAGAATTTCGCGTACAACTTTTCCTTTCTTAGTGTTTCCAATGTCAAACATAAGTGTTCCACGTGTTCTTCCTGAGTTTTGGAATACACTAGAATGTCTTCGATGAATACCACTACAAACTTGTCTAAGAATGGTTTAAACACCCTATTCATCAAATCCATAAATGCAGCAGGTGCATTGGTTAAACCAAAAGACATCACCAGAAACTCGTAATGTCCATACCGAGTTCTGAATGTCGTTCGGGGTATATCCTCCTTCCTCACTTTGAACTGGTGATACCCACTTCTCAAATCTATTTTCGAGAAGTATTTAGCACCTTTCAACTAATCAAACAAGTCATCTATTCTTGGTAATGGATATTTGTTTTTAATAGTGACTTTGTTTAATTCTCTATAATCAATACAAAGACGCATTGACCCATCCTTCTTCTTCACGAATAACACTAGCGCTCCCCACGGTGATACGCTTGGTTGAATATACTTTTTTTCTAACAATTCTTGCAACTGTACCATCAGCTCCTTCATTTCTACTGGAGCCATTCTGTACGGGGACTTCGATATCGGTGATGTTCACGGCACTAAGTCGATCACGAACTCAATTTCTCTGTCAGGCGGAAGTCCTAGAAAATCCTCTGGAAACACATCCTCAAATTCCCTCACCACGGGTATCTCTTCCAGTTTCACATTCTTTTTCTGAGTATCGACTATGTAAGCTAAATAGCCCACACAGCCTTGACTCGGCAATTTCTTGGCCTGCATAATCGTCAGACTTTTCATTTGTCTAGGCGATTTTCTACCATAGAATACTACCTTTGACGGAGTCATAAGGTTTACACATTTCTTTTGGCAATCAATTACCGCTCCATATTTGAACATCCAATCCATTCCTAAAATTACATCAAACTCTCCAAGTCTAATCTAATCAAATCCACCATTAAGATATTCTCCTTAATGTTCACCCTACGCTTCTTGTACGAATCTAACAGGATTATTTCTTTATTCGCAATTTCTATGTTCAAAGGGAAATTCAGTTCTTCTCTAGGCAATCCTAACCTCTTAGCAATTTCATCAGAGATAAACGAGCAAGTAGCATCCGAATCAAATAATACATAAGCTTCAATATTATTGATTGGGATAATACCTGACACGACATCTTTTGATTGCACAGCATCTTGCACAGTCATGTTGAAAGTTCTAGCTATCGGTTTATTTGATGTTGCACCTCCATTGTTACCTCCATTGCTTCTAGTTGTCACTCCATCCTTCTTCTTAGGGCATTCACGAGCAAAGTGATCCTTGGATCCGCACGTGAAGCACACATTCTTCTTAGGTTGTGTGCAATTTGGGGCAATGTGACCCTCCTGGCCACAATTGAAGCATACTCATTTCCCCATCAAGCACGCACCCTTGTGAAACTTGCCGCATGTAGCATATGCTTCAAACTTCTTGATCTGCTGGTTACCCTGCTGGTTTCCAGCACCCACGTTTCCATTCCACTTCCTCTTCAAGTTGTTGTTGTTATTGTTGTTGTTGTTGTTTCCACCACTACCACTTCCATTCTTGATTTCCACCTCGTTCTTCTTCTTCTTCTTCTGTTCCTGATTGAACTTTGTCACTGCCTCGCCTCCACCTTCAGCGAGTATTGCTTTCTCCATTACTGCTGCGAAAGTCTTCAATTAAAATAGGGAAACCCTACTATACAACCAGGGCTTCAGTCCCTGTTTAAACCTCTTCGCCTTGCGTTCGTCCATGCTGACTTGATAAGGCGCAAACCTCGCCAACTCGTTGAATTTAGCGGCATACTCAGATACCGTCATCGTTTCCTACCTCAGTTCCAGAAATTGTACTTCCAGCTGACCCTTCGAACTCTCGGGAAAATAGGTCTCAAAGAATATCTCCTTAAACCTATCCTGTCATCATCCTGGTCCTTCGAAGTTTTATTGGCTCGCCACCAATAACTAACCTTCGCTTTCAACATGAATGTTGTGAAAGCAGTCTTCTAATCATCTCCTACCCTAGCAACATCGAACACCTTTTCTATCTCTATAATCCAAGTCTGTGCCTCGACTGGATTCACTGACCCACGAAATTCAGGTGGTCCAACTGCCTTGAACTCCTTAAACGTTGTTCCTTGGTTTTGTAGTTGATTCTGCAATGCTCCTGTCAGTAACGTCACTAATTGTTGAACTGGGTTAGCATTAACATTATCGTTATTGTTGGTTCCTTCAGTGGTTCTCTGTCGTGGTGGTTGACGTCTGGGAGTCATTTTCTGTTTAAAAATACACCCATTAGATTATTACTCAAATCTTTTAAGTAATTTCTACTTAACTTGCTTCCACAAAAGAAATAACCACAAATCATATAACACTTTGAATAAAATAACAACTTTTATTTATTCATAACCTCTTTGAAAACATAAAACAATAGCATTACTGCTATTTATATTACTTCCAGAACTACAAAGTTTCAGGACAACATCATCATCATATCCCATAGGTTTCATAACACTTGGGATTTATAATTTATTTAACCTTCTATTCATCGTACAACAACTACAATGTTCTACTAAGATACTGCTTAGCCTTACTACGTTCTTCCTCCATGACTCGGAACATTGTTCTGTGATCTAATACGTACGATGGCAGCATCTCGAACTGAATAGGATATCCCATATGTAAGACCCCGAATTTTATGAAATAAAAGTATTCAATTTTACTATTCAGTAAATGGTTAAATTGATAAAAGTTAAAGTTAAGGGTGATATATGAATTTTTTTTTAAAATACGCAAGTGGTTATAAAATATTCATTGTTGTCGGGGAATATTCGTACGATGGCGCAGCCATTTGTGGGCCCCATTACAGAATAACTGTCGGATGAAGAAAACGACAAATTTGAGTTTTTATAAATAACGGCGTAGTTGTTACCGTTAACACTGTTGGAATACCTGGTGGTTAAAATACGATGTCTGCGTGAATTGCATGTTAAGACACAAGATTGCATAGTATTTTTTTCAATTATTGATTCTTACGTGAGAAGGCACTACTCAATAATTGTTACAGTAATTAATGTTCAATATTTTATTTTATTGAATCAATAATTGTTGCGTTCATATTTTATATTATTGTTGTTTCAATCATTGTCACTGCACAGTATCTCCATTATCAGATCAATAATTCATATTATTTGAATAATATTATTAGATAACATTATTGGCAATGTCTAGAAAGTTCTCGCAAGAGAGAGGTTTGGTCACCTAATTACGCTACCAAGAAGAGAAAAATCCTTATCTAAAACCCCTTCTTTCCGAACCTGCTCGTTGTCATTATTGTGATTCTGTAATATTATTTGTGAATAATTAATTATTGATTTATATGATAATGAAATATTTATTTGATGTGGATATAAATGATGGATTTATTTATGTGGTTATAAATGAAGGAATTATGTTGAGGTATTTTATCAGTATTTTATCGGATTTGAGGTATTAAAAGATCAAATCGGTGTTATTACAGCTTTATTGTGTGAGTTATAATATTTAATCCGACCGTTGGATCATTGTAATTTTTGGATATGTTATACATATATAAGTTGAGTATATGTCCACAAATTTTGAACCGTTAAAAATGAGCGTATAATTTGTTATGAATTTTAAGAAGTGACTGATTCGGAAATTAGGTTATAAATGATTTTGGTGGAAAATTCTAGAATTGGTGGGCCCCACTTTTGGTTGGTGAAAAATGTGCTCAATTGAATTTTCAAATGTGGTGGGTGGGAATAGTAGCAGGTAAAGCCATCAGGTTGCAGGTTAAGTCTGCTTCGGTGTGCTAACATTTTCCTATAAATAGAGGGCTAAGTTAGAATTGAAAATCACACCAGAAACAAGTTTTCTCTCTTTCTCTCTCTAGATTATCGAGTGTATTTTGTGAGTATTTAGATACTTGGTGAGTTGCTATTCTTCAGTGCAAGTTTCCTTCAGCGTCATATCCGATATCCAAATCGAAGTCTTTGCTTTTTGAGATAAGGGATAGAAAGGGATAGTAAGGGATATTAAGGGATGTTATATTCTTCATAATGATGTTATTCTTTCAATATCATTATACTGACATATTGGTATGGATCTTATTGTGGAATTTCTAACTTTTTGAGTTGGGGTTATTATTCACGTATACGGCACTATTCATGTATATGGCACTATTTACGTATATGATATTATTTACGATATCTTTCTATGTACTAATACTTGAGTACTTATTCACGAGTTACTATTTATGAGTTACTATTCATGAGTTACTATTCATGAGTTACTATTCACGAGTTACTATTCACAAAAAAAAATTAGTTTCTTTTTCTAACCAAATTATTGTTGATTTATGAATCTTACTCTTGAAATTAAATCCATGTTTTGATGATATTGTTTTTATTATCATATATAACATTTTTATAATCATGGTGAAGAAATTTCTCTTTGACTTGAGTGAAAAGATGGGTAGATTATTGGAATGGTCATGACTATGGGTTCTCTCTGGCCAGTAGTGCAAAGATGAATTGTGACTAGTATGATCATGACCATTGAATTTATAATTGAATATTTTTAGCTGAAGTGCAAAGGTGAATTGATCAATATGGTTATAATTATAGTTTATATAGATTTTGAAATGATTATATATTTCTTTGAGATATGAATATCTTTGGCTCGTAGTGCAAAGATGAATTATTGTTGAATATCTTTGGCCTGTAGTGCAAAGATGACCTGTTGAATATCTTTGGCTCGTAATGCAAAGATGACCTATTGTTGAATATCTTTGGCCTGTAGTGCAAAGATGACTTGTTGATGAATATCTTTGGCCCATAGTGCAAAGATAAATTTATTAGTATGATTATGAACATGAACTGTGATTTGGTATAACCATGATCTTTGATGTTTCAAGTGATGAAAATTATCTTTGTTCTGGATGAGAAAAGGAATTTAGAACTACAATTACGATTATGAGTTATACATATGATTGTGGACAGGAATTGTTGATTGATGTTACAGGGATAAAACATTGTTGGTGGACTTTTAACATGGATAAGATAATAGATTTTATGGTCTATTTGACTTTTCTAATGGATTGCTTGTTCCGCTGCAACTATGGTTGAAAAGTTTTATCATCTACCATATGTTCTAAATCTCTGATTTATTACTGATGAAGGCTATTGATAATTTAATTATCTATAGTCATTATATTCTTTATTGAAGCTAGTTGTGCTCACCCTTTTGCTTCACAATTCCTTCGTAATAAGAGTAGTAGTTTGGTCGGACGAGGGTAACAATGGAATGGAATAAACGGTGGTCATCATTTAGTAGTTATATTTGGTGAATCAAATAGGGTGAAGCGAACCCAACGTTGGAAGGGTGTTTTGCCACTATCATACAAGATGTCTAAAGACATACAACCTCGTGTCATCATAAGACAGGGTTGTGCACATCCACTTGCTGAGTATATTTACGAGCACTACCTATATAATCTGGGTGTTTGTTTGAAGTATAATTATCAATTAGATACAGTGGAGATAATGATATGTCAAGAGAAGACTCACCATTGGGAAGAATATGATAGTAATCTTCTCATTTTTCTTTGGTGTCTATTGGGTCAACCAAGGATAATTCTGTGGACATATGATAGCTATCATAACCTGGAAGCATGGCCTCCCACGTACGAAGGTTTCCTTGAGCACTTCCCAAAGATTTTAATTTCTAAAACAGTTTTTGACTATACCTTTATATAAGATGTCATGGTGACGTGCTACCCAAGTTGGTGTCACGAGTCACAGTTGATAGATATATTTGTATCAAAACTCACAACACATGAGTTGTTGTATTTTGCACGACAATTGTTGTATAAAGTTGTAGTTATTTTCTGTACCATGTATTTGGCGACTCAGAATGGGTTGGTGGAATGGACCTGTTTTGGGGTCGTCACAGTTGGTATCAGAGCTTAGGGATATGATCTCTGGTGGAGATCCGGGATTAGAACTAGGAAGGGAGAGACGAGTAATATCCTTCGCTAGTGTGTGTCCTACCTACTGAATTTTCTTACTTAAGTTGACAAATTGTGATATGTCAATTAACCTTTGTTTTAAAGCTGTATTCTAGAATGATATCTGAAATACAGGAGATGAGCAATGGAGAAATCATGATGACAAGGAAGATGGAATCTGAAATGAAAGAAAGGTATTCTCAACTCTTTGAAATACCAGGTACGTAAATTTCGAGGATAAAATTTCATAAGGAGGGGAGATTGTAAGACCCCGAATTTTATGAAATAAAAGTATTCAATTTTACTATTCAGTAAATGGTTAAATTGATAAAATTTAAAGTTAAGGGTGATATATGAAATTTTTTTCAAAATACGCAAGTGGTTATAAAATATTCATTGTTGTCGAGGAATATTCGTTTAGTCAGAATATTCTTTTCCGCTTGGGAATATTCGTATGCGGCACAAGAACCATTTATGGGCCCCATAATGTAATAACTGCTTGGATGAAGAAAACGACAAATTTGAGTTTTTATAAATAACGGTAGTAGTTATTATCATTAACACCGTTGGAATACCGTGGTTAAAATACGAAGAATACGCGTGAGTTGCACGTATTAAAGACAGCACATTGATTGCAAGATTTTTTTTAATTATTGATTCTTATGTGAGAAGGCACTACTCAATAATTTATTACGAAATTAATGTTCACTATTTTATTTTATTGAATCAATAATTGTTTGCGTTGATATTTTATATTATTGTTGTTTCAATAATTGTCATCAAGACAAGATATCTCCATTATCGGATCAATAATTCATATTATTTGAATAATATTATTAGATAACATTATTGGCAATGTCTAGAAAGTTCTCACAAGGAGAGGTTTGGTCACTTAATTACGCACCAAGATGAGAGAAATCCTTATCCCGAAGCCCCTCTTTCTGAACCGCCTGGTTGTCATTATTGTGATTACTCAATATTATTTGTGAATAATTAATTATTGATTTATATGATAATGAAATATTTATTTGATGTGGATATAAATGATGGATTTATTTATGTGGTTATAAATGAAGGAATTCATGTTGAGGTATTTTATCAAGATTTTGTTTGATTGGAGGTATTAAAAGATCAAATCGGTGTTATTATACGACTTTATTGTGTGAGTTATAATATTTAATCGACCGTTGGATCGTTATAATTTTTGGATATGTTATACATATATAAGTTGAGTATATGTCCACAAATTTTGAACCGTTAAAAATGAGCGCATAATTTGTTATGAATTTTAAGAGGTGACTGATTCGAAAATTAGGTTATAAATGATTTTGGTAGAAAATTCTAGAATTGGTGGGCCCCACTTTTGGTTGGTGAGAAATGTGCTCAATTGAATTTTCAAATGTGGTGGGTGGAAATAGTAGCAGGTAAAGCCATCAGGTTGCAAGTTAAGTCTACTTCGGCGTGCTAACATTTTCCTATAAATAGAGGGCTAAGTTAGAATTGAAAATCACACCAGAAAAAAGTTTTCTCTCTTTCTCTCTCTAGATTATCGAGTTTATTTTGTGAGTATTTAGATACTTGGTGAGTTTCTATTCTTCAGTGCAAGTTTCCTTCAGCGTCATATCCGATATCCAGTCAGAAGTGCTGCTCTTTTGAGGAAAGGGATAGTAAGGGATAGTAAAGGATATTAAGGAATGTTATATTCTTCATAATGATGTTATTCTTTCAATATCATTATACTGACATATTGGTATGGATCTTATTGTGGAATTTCTACCTTTTTGAGTCGGGGTATACTCAATTATTGCTACAGTAATTGCTGCATCATATCTCTCATTTTATTGATTCGATTATTGTCATAGTATCATCTGCATTATATGATATATTATTAAATCAAAAATTGAGATGACAAAGTTATTCATATTATTAAATTGCAATATTTACAATTTCTAGAAGTTATGTCAAGGAGAGGTTTGGTCACCTAATTGCGCGCCAATAAGGAGAAATCCTTATCGAAAAGCCCCCTCTTTCCTGGGAACGACCTGGTTGTTAAATATTGTGAGTTATAATATTAATGATGAATAAGTTTGTGTTGATTAAAGATGAATTTGATAGTTCCATTGTGTTGGGATTATTAGTGTTAATGGAAATCGACATCTATTCCGATGATAATTGATGTCTGGGGGTTATATTGATAAATCGGGTAATTTATCGGATAAATGAGCAACTAATTGCTACTAATTCACATGCTTATATAACTATTTATTCACATGTGTGTACTGTTGAATCACATTCTTGTACTATTAGGGGAGTTGGTACAAGACTGATAATACTTGCATGACTAAGTTAAAAATGGAGGTATAGATGGAGGTACTATACTGTAATTCATAATTTTTACATGATTATACTATTGATTCACATGATTGAACTATTGATTCACATTATTTACTATTAGGGGAGGTGGTGCAAGTTTAATAATACTTGCAGGACTAAATTAAAAATGAAAGAAAAGTTGGAGGTATTGTACTTTAATATTTCGAGCCCCAAAACGTGCAATTCTGTTGGAATATCCTGTCTGTGCGTTTACGCATGACCGTTCCGTTATTTATTATTCTCGTTGGAATAACTTTTGTCTATCTGCGTCTATCGCATGCCTGGTGATTTCTTTTGTTATTCCATTCTTTATTATACTCAGTTGGTTAAATTTTTGGCTTTTATACTCCATGAAATTAGTGGAATATCCTTGATATTTGCGCTTCATCCCGTATCTTTTCATGGAAATATTCTTCTGAGCATTCTTGAGTTTTATCCCACAAAGCAGTATCATGTTGACAATTTGAACGTTATTGGTTCCTGGACAAATTAATTCTTGAACTTGTTTTATTGAATTCTTATATCATTGTCATCATCCTCATGTTTATAATATGTTGAAAGTCATCTGTGACCTGTAGTGCATAGATGGACTTGGTATGATTATAACCAGGGATTATTCAGTATAATCATGACCGTAATGTTATAAATGATGTGGTAAAAGTCCTCCTTGGCCGTAGTGCATTGATGGATTGTTGTTGGCATGATCATGACCATTGATGAATACACGAATATCCTTGGCCCGTAGTGCATGGAAAATTTGTGGTCGTGATACTAATGAATATCCTTGGCCGTAGTGCAGGGATGATGTGGTTTATTTATTAAGCTAAGTGTCAGCGATAAAAGTGATGAAAAACCTTTTAAATCATAGAAGATAGTAAACTTTATTCTCTACTTGACTCTTCTAATGGATTGCTTGTTCCGCTGCAGTTAAACTTGATGTTTGTTATATTTTATCAGTTTAACACTGTTGAAGGCTAATGATAAATTATTCTCGCATTATCTTAGTCATAATATTTCTTCTCGGGCTAGTTGAGCTCACCTTTTGCTTTCATTGTTCTCTTCAGAAAATGAGAACGTAGCAGGGACTAGTCGGGGAACGGAGTGACGGTCCAGATGATAGCATTAGTAGTCCTCACTATTTTATGAAATAGTGTGATAATAAATGTAATGAGGACTCCATTGAGTGTGGATATTGTCTAGATGACAATATTTGTATTAAAACTTATAGCTTATGTTTTGTCGTATTTTACACGACAGTTGTATTATTAAGTTGTATTTGAATTTTATACCATGTATTTGGCGACTCAAGATGGGTGATGTATATCTATTTTGGGGGTGTCACAGTTGGTATCAAAGCTTAGGGTTATGATCCCTAGCTAAGATGTGAGACTAGAACTAGGAGGGGAGAGATGGGGAATTCCTTCGCTAGTATGACCTACCTAAGTTTATTTGGTATTTAATTCGTCGGTCAGATTTTAAGGATAATATGTTGCATGTCAATTAACCCTTGTTTTATGGTAGTATCTGAAAATGACATCCGAGAATGTTGAGAATAGCAATGGAGCATAGGAGACCGTTGAGTCTTCACAGATCAATAATCAGGATAATGTGCATCAGGAAGGCGACAATCCTCATACAAATAACAACACTGACCAAATGATGAATGATGGAATGTTCAGAGGCTTTATGCAATTCATGCAACATCGGTAGAGCCGCTCCGCCCAAAATATAGGTGGAAACATCGAAACTCTCGGATGGTCACCGCTAAACAGTTCAAGGAGCTGGGACCACCAGAGTTTATTGGAGAGCCAAAACCACTTAAGGCGGAAACGTGGATAAAGCAGATCACCAAGATATTTGATGTCTTGGGATGCTCCGAGGAGCAAAAGGTTCACTTTGCCACCTTTATGTTACGAGGATAGGCAGATTACTGATGGGAATCGGTAAAACGTACTCAACCTACCGCACTAAAGATGTCTTGGGAGAAGTTCCAAGAACTATTCAACAACAAGTACTTTCCCGAAAGTATTCGTCACATAAAATAGGTAGAGTTCATCAAGTTGGAGCAGAACAATGTGACCGTGTCGCAGTACGAAGCTAAGTTTGCCGATTTGTCCCGATTTGCGTCTCACTTGGTTGACAATGAGGAAAGAATGACGCGGATGTTTCTAAGAGGTTTGAAACCCGAGATACGTCAATATCTAATTTCTCATAAACTGTGTTTGTATTCAGATGTTGTAAATAGGGCTCAGTTATTGGAGCGTGATAACGAGTCAACGCAACCAAGAGAAAGCAGCCGGCAAAATGATAATACCAGTGGTAGCAGTCATCGAAGCGGTGACAACAAACGTGGACGGAATCAACATGCCAGAAATGGTAACCACTTCGGTGGTAATCATGACCAAGACAATAAGAATGGACATTTCAAGAAGAGGAGATTCAAGAATGATGGAAAGATGTCAGTACCAACACCCGTTGTTAAGGAAGGAGAACAACCACCTATCATATGCTTCAAATGCGGAGGGGAGGGACACATCAGTCCAAACTGCGCGATGCAGTCCAAAGCGTGTTATAATTGTGGAAGAGAAGGTCACCTATCCCGATTTTGTCGTGCACCGAAGACAAGTCCAGCTGGGATGGAGGCACCAAAGGCCGTCCCAGAAAAGTCAAAGTCGGTAGTTCAAGGGAGAGCGTTTGTTGTGACCTCCCAGAAAGCAAGGAACCCGAACGAGGTCATCACGAGTAAACTTATCATAAACTCTAGCGAAGTCTATACCTTATTTGATACCGGTTCTACCCATTCTTTTATTTCTCCTACTTCTGTTATTCCATTCTTTATTATTCTGTTGGAATAACCTGTATACGTGGACTAACCTATACTTGGTGAAATTCTTCTATTATTCCATTCTTTATCATTCTGTTAGAACATCCTGTCTGTGCTTTACGCATGACCTGGTTCTATTATTTATCATTCTGTTGGAACATCCCATCCATGGCTTTTACGCATGACCGGGTTCCGCTAATTATTATTCTGTTGGAATATCATATGCGTATGCGTTTACATACGACTTGGTTCCGTTATTTATTATTCTGTTAGAATAACTCAGATGTCTAAGGTCTATCGCATGCCTGGTGATTTCTTTTGTTATTCCATTCTTTATTATACTCAGTTGGTTAAATTTTTGGCTTTTATACTCCATGAAATTAGTGGAATATCCTTGATATTTGTGCTTCATCCAGTATCTTTTCATGGAAATATTCTTCTGAGCATTCTTGAGTTTTATCCCACAAAGCAGTATCATGTTGACAATTTGAACGTTATTGATTCCTGGACAAATTAATTCTTGAACTTGTTTTATTGAATTCTTATATCATTGTCATCATCCTCATGTTTATAATATGTTGAAAGTCATCTGTGACCTGTAGTGCATAGATGGACTTGGTATGATTATGACCAGGGATTATTCGGTATAATCATGACCGTAATGTTACAAATGATGTGGTAAAAGTCCTACTTGGCCGTAGTGCATTGATGGACAGTTGTTGGCATGATCATTGATGAATACACGAATATCCTTGGCCCGTAGTGCATGAAAAATTTATGGTCATGATACTAATGAATATCCTTGGCCCTAGTGCAGGGATGATGTGGTTTATTTATTAAGCTGAGTCTCAGCGATAAAAGTGATGAAAAACCTTTTAAATCATAGAATATAGTAGACTTTATTCTGTACTTGACTCTTCTAATGGATTGCTTGTTCCGCTGCAGTTTAACTTGATGTTTGTTATATTTTATCAGTTTAACACTGTTGAAGGCTAATGATAAATTATTCTGCATTATCTTAGTCATAATATTTCTTACTGGGCTAGTTGAGCTCACCCTTTTTACTTTCATTGTTCTCTTCAATAAGTGAGAACGTAGCTAGGACTAGTCGGGGAACAGAGTGACGGTCCAGATGATAGCATTAGTAGTCCTCACTATTCTATGAAATAGTGTGATAATAAATGTAATGAGGACTCCATTGAGTGTGGATATTATCTAAATAATAATATTTGTATTAAAACTCATAGCTTATGTTTTGTCGTATTTTACACGACAGCTGTATTATTAAGTTATATTTAAATTTTATACCATGTATTTGGCGACTCAAGATGGGTGATGTGTATCTATTTTGGGGGCGTCACAATAACCCCAGAAGGATACTGGAATGTTAGTAAAATCATTATGAACCGTACCATGTCCAACAAGGTACGATTTTTTTCTTTTAGATACATCAATCAATTATTGTGTATCAGAAGGCGTCCATTATGAGAAAACCATTTGAGATGATCTAGAAACTTATTGCACAAGTATTCGTTCCTTGATCAAATCAAAGAATCCTAACACTTTGCCAATTTGTTTCACTTCTGAATTCTTTGAACCTTTCAAATAATTCGCACTTATATTTCAGTAAATACAAACATTCAACTCTTTGAATGATCATCTCCTTTTCTTATACTAATTTTTTCAATATGCACAATTATTTTCACGTAAGTCAAGTATACAAAATCCATTAAGTAATATTTCAGTTTTATACTAAACATTATTATTATAAATAGAACAACAATTGTTCTTAATTATAATACCAAAGATTTCATTTTCCAACAATAAAATAGAAATATTGTTTCTTATGCGAACTGGAATACAATAACAACTTATTGACTTAATATATTTGCCCGTAGGCAATGCTAAACTATAAGTTTCTATGGCTAATGTAGCAACCTTTGCTTCATTTCCACACATAGGATTACTTATATTTGTTTAGCTTTCTACTTCTGCTTGGTCCTTTCATAAATCTATATTTATGATAACCAAAGTCGGTATCCAATACCCAAGTAGAAACTTGACTTAAAGAAAAATTTATTTTAAATCATGAACAAAATTGTATTTGTAACCGAAACTTCATTAAGCTTCTTCTGGTTAGCCTCTGTAAAATGCTTCTTGCAGTTTCTTTCCAAAGGTCCGTGCTTATTGCGGTGGAAAGCAAACTTCTTTGCTATCCGTGACGCTTTTGTTCTTATTATCCTTTGTTTTGCCTTTTCTATTTACCTTCTTAGAATCGCTTCTTCTTTTCAGAAGATCCTTTGGCCCCTACCTGTAAGACATGGTCTTTCTTGGTTGGAAAGTGACTCAACATTTTTCAACATGTTAAGCAAATCAGTGCGGCTGATATCTAGCTTGTTCATATAAAAAATTCACAATAATTGTGAAAGGAGTCCGGGAGTGAGTGTAAGATCAAATCTTGGCTTAACTCTCCATCCATGACAAAACTTGTTGTCCTAATTGTTCAATCAAATTGATCATGTTTAAGACACGTGTCTGTACTGTATTATCGTTAGTCATTCTAGATCGGAAGAGCTCCTTAGATATCTGATATCTATCAGCCCTACTTTCCTCACCATCAACTACTTGATGTGCAGGAATATAGTAAGAGCATCCATAGTTTCATCTTGACAACAAGCTCAAGCTTATGGATGCGAGCATGATGCATTGAGCCAACTATACATCATCTTGCCACTTTATAAAAGTAGCAATCTTTCCTCAGAGGCATTGTCTGCAACCATTGCAGGGATAGGCGTATTAAGGACATAAGATAGCTTTTCAGCCATGTGAACTATTCTCAATTTCCTTAACCAATCCGTTTAATTCGGTCCGGTTAATTTAGAATCTAATATGCTTCCTTGTGATAGTAATTTAGACATTGTAAAATTCTGTAAATGAATTTGTAATTAACAACATTTTAACATACATTCTTTTATTAATCACCAAAATAAATTAGGTCTTGTTTTAAATTGGTGTCTCCCACTATTTTCTTCAAATTATATTACCCTCAATATATATAGTTCGACAATATCTAATTAAAGACATGCTAGTGAGAATAAGGATCCCATTTCAAATGTATATAGCCTTGTGTGTGCACAACAAACTATATATAAATAAATAGGTAGACAACTCTTGTCAATTACATCAACTATGTAACTTCTTGTATTTTGCCTCTTAAATCATAATGGTCAAGTGTGTGTACATCCGAATTAAAATGATTTAAGTTAAGTCGACCAACATTTTCATATAAGTGAAGAGAAAACTACACCCTTGTGTGTGCACAACAAAGCAAAGAATGTTCAATTCCTTATAAACATCATATGTAATAAAATAACATCTTAAATATTTAATACTTGCCTTGTGTGCACAACAAACTCATATTAAATATTCAATACTCTATTGTTTCTATCATGCTAGAAAGCTGACGCTCGATATTCCAAATATCTTTGAACGTTACAACTTAATATAAAATAATTGAGGGGTTTGTTATTAATTTGTCTCATCTTGTTTAGCGCGCATGCACATATATATATAAAATATGCGTCATATTAATTAACATGCGAAGCATGTTTGCATAATATATAATATATATAATATAAGCTTGCATATATAGAATATTATATTCTACCCGGATTGATTATGGACTTTTATTCCAGTTTGGTTCACTAGAGCCACCAAGTGAACCAAAAGGTCAAACCCTAGGGGTGAAAGAATTAATATTTAAATATAACTATTACATTTAAACCTGGGCTCCATTACAAACGGGTCTTTAAGCGCTCCTTGCTCCTTGATCTCTAATTCTTCAAAACTAATTCTAAATATTCCTATTACAAAACTATTTAAAATAAATAGAAATCTTGATCAGCGGTCAATGGAAAATACATAGGAGGGAGATAAAATTTACATTAAGAAAAAATTAGAGAAGACGAGGTACGCAGACCCCATTTAATAAAACTCATACATTCATGCATCCAACTAAAATAAAATCCAATCACATTGGTCAATAGTCCATAATCAATCCCATTTATTATCATACACATCACCATATGCATCAACATTCATCTCATGAATAATAAACATTCAATATATATATTGATATCATTTAATGGACAAAATTAGTTAGCATAAAATCTAATTTTGAATCAAAATAAACTCCTTTATTTTAATCCAAATTTAAATCAAAATAAACATCTTTTATTTTAATTTATCCAAATTTGAATAAAATAAACAATTTTATTTTAATCAAATTCTTTAATCAAAATAAACTCATTTATTTTAATTAATTACTAATCTAATTCCAAGTAAAAAAAACTCTTTTATTAAAAGAAACATGGATTCTCTTTTCTATTCACAAATAAACTCCTTTATTTTGAATAATATGAAATCTTATTTCATATCTAAATAAACTCCTTTATTTAAGGAAATATGGATTCTCTTTCCTATTCATAAATAAACTCCTTTATTTTGAATAATATGAAATCTTATTTCATATCTAAATAAACTCTTTTATTTAAGGAAACAGAAATTCAATTTCAACTCCAAATAGTTATTATGGAATTCAATTCCAACTCTAATTAGTTAGCATGAAATTCAATTTTAAGATTAAAATAAAATTTTATTTTAAGATTAAAATAAACTTTTATTTTAAGATTAAAATAATTAAGAATATAATCATGTTGCGGACGTGCATAATTTTGCGGAACGGTTAATATGATATAAATATATATTAATATATTAACATTCACGTGACATAATCATTAACATGCTACAGGAGATACATGTGATAAGGAGGTATTATATATAATATATAACTATTATATATATAATATATATAACTATTATAATTTTAAGTTGCATGAACAGGATGTCACGTGAACAATAAAAAATTATATATATTTAGCTATCATAATATGAACCAAATCAGGCCTCCTTGACAGGACACAGCGAAATCACAATTCTGAATCCGTGACCAATTGATTACGTTTTTTTTTATTTTAAATTTTATACAATAAAATTATGTTCAATTAAATTATTCTAAACACATATCAATATACATATCAAATTAAAATAATTAATAATTTGCATAAAAGTTTGGCTCTGATGCCACTGTTAAGTTTGTAATATTCATGAACGCAATCAAATTGCACAAAATAAGCGAAAACGTGATAAATAAGAGTTTTAAAATTTTACAAACCATATACCCGGATCACCCTTTATGCACAATTATTAATTAAACGAAAATATGAAGAACAGGAATCATACCCTTGAAAATTCGAGCTTCCTCAAGTACAATTTTACATCCAATCTTTTTCGTGTTCAACTTGAATCCACCGGGTTTGGTTCCTTCCTTTGATCAACGTTAGTCACCCAAGTGTTTGGCCTCTAGAGGTGATCTACCAAGAAAAAATAAAGATTCAAAAAGATGGGTGTTTGGCAAAATTCTAATTTTTCTATCTCTCATAGATAAGGAGCGTACTCTCCAACAATTGGAATCACGTCTGTTGTGAAAAAGTCAACAACAACTGTACACCCATAATAAGATTCCTCTTATTTATAGATGTGGACAACCCTCCTTAACAATTAAGGAATTGAGTTTTATTTTAATTAATTAAATTCCTTTAATTAATTATGCTCTCAATCTTATTAGGAATAATTAATTAAAATCTTTTAATTAATTAGCCTCCTAATCTTATTAGGAATATATGAGAGTGCTTTTATTAATTAATTCCCAAACTCCTTTATGAATTAAATAATAATAATAATAGAAATAATAATAATAAGACTCCTCTTATTAATTTATATTTAATATTTCTAAAATATTAAATAATAAATATTAAGT
Source organism: Panax ginseng (assembly GCA_020205605.1). Classification (NCBI taxonomy): domain Eukaryota; kingdom Viridiplantae; phylum Streptophyta; class Magnoliopsida; order Apiales; family Araliaceae; genus Panax; species Panax ginseng. The sequence continues at coordinate 129,089,982 of CM035136.1, read as the reverse complement.
TATTTAATTTATTCTATCACCATAGATTAAATTAAATATACTTAACTTATTATTACGATTATGCCATCAACTTCTTAAATAATTATTCTTCCTTTTATGGTGTGACCATTTAGGTTCTCCATATTAAACCGGTTGTGAATAAATCAATTAGAACAATTCTAATTTTATTTAAATAAATAAATTAAATTATTAATTTATTTAAATAAATAATATTTATTCTACAATAGGGATAAGCCTCCCTAGCGATCAACGACTTTCTAGAAAATATAGATTTCAACATTAATCATAAAGGAATCTTTGAGTAAATAATTACCGTACAATTCAATCCTTCCACCATACAATGTCCTAATTAAATATAAGACATGAAATTACTATCAAGTCTTATTTTATTTAATTATATGTTTTTCGATTCTTAAATGCACAACTCCAAATAATGCAAATTAAAAACTCATTTCTAATTTCATTCTGCCTTGGCCAAGGACTACTGAGTTGTCATTTATCGAATCACATAGGACATTTCTCTTCTTTTACTAGAAGTGGTAGATTCTTTATTGATCATACATTATTTCCATGTATAACTTATTATACCCAAGCATACAATTTGATATACCCTAAGGGTCTTAAGGAATAAGTCAAAGTATAACTCATCATACACAAGATACTATGACGATCTCAAGTCCAAGGATCACTTGTACTACTATCACTACAGGAATTCCCATTGACAGGCAAGTAAAACTCCATTAGGTATTCCTTAGCGAGTCACGCTTCGATGAACTTATTCTCTAATAAGCACCTACATACTTGCTTTAGTGTCTCCACACAAATGATCATGAGATCAATCATCCTCATCCAATGAGCAAGCAACGTATGTACCAATCTATCCGGATTCACTAATCCCGAATTTAGTAATCCAACGATTGGGAACTATTTTAGTTTTAAGCTTTCTAAGAATTTAGATCTCATTAGAATGATCATTATCATTATTCTAAAAGCATTGCTTAAACTATGAGTTTATCACATAATATAAAACAACATCATGTAGTTAATTAAAAGCCTTTATTAAATTAATACTTTTTATTAATAAATGAATAAGATTGTTATAAAGTATATGCTTTATCATCAAACATGATTGGCTTGTGTGCATATTACTTTCACCGGGCCGGTACTGAACCGAACCGAAATCGAAGTCTCCCAAATCTTGATCTGATATCGGTATTGCATTGATTGGATCGATAATCCTGAGCCAAGCTTTGCTTCAAGACTGGATTTTTACCAAAAATTAATATAATTATTATTTTTATTATTAGTTTATTATTTTTATTATTATTTTATTATTTTTATTTTTATTATTATTTTTTTTATTATTATTATAATCATTATTTTATTATTATTATTAATAATAAAAATAAAAAAATTATAAAATCGATTATATCTTGGTCCTGGTTCAATTTTTACTCAACCATAAAAAGCGCTTGAATCAAATTCCAGATCAAAAACCTAGATATATCTTTGGTTTTTTTGTAAATTTAACCTACCGATTCTTTTTTATATACCGAATCAACTGTTTCTATCCGGTTCAGAAAACTGAAAAACCGATCAAAATGAACAGCCCTAAGGAGAGATTATTTAATTGCGCGTCAGTAATGAGAAATTCTTATCGGAAGGCCCCCTCTTTCCTGCGAACAGCCTGGTTGTCAGTATTGTGATTCTGTGATATTATTTATGAATAATTAATTATTGATTTATATGATAAGGAAAATATTTATTTTATGTGGATATAGATGGAGAAAATTTGTAAAGTAACAATTGTTGAAAATTGATCTTTTATCTTTTCTGATAAAATAATTCATTTAAATATATTATTATATTATAATAATATAATAATGGTGATATTTTACTATAAATGCGTGATAAATGAATAAATGAGGAGGAAGAGTATTTTTGTTACAAAAAATATTTAACACATATTTTGTGTGTTGGTGGACCCTATTTTTTGACTGAAATTTGATTATAGCCTGCAAAATCGTCCGTATGTGGATTTCGGTCAATTTTTGTTTGAAATTTGGAAAAATTTAAACTTACAAAGTTGTAGAGAATTTAATTTCATATGAAATGGACATAAGTTTTGAATTTTTCTGATAAAAGGGCTATTTATTATGAATTATTGAAATTCTAGAATAATTGATTTTTGGAGTTTTAAATGACTTTAATAAGAAAAACGTTTTTGTGATTTTTGGTGAGGTGTGTGGCTGATGTTTTGGCCAAATAAGTGTGCGTAAGAAATTTAAGAAAAATATATTATTATTTAATTAAATTTTCTGCTTTGGTGTTCTAAGCATTTTCTTATAAATAGGGTGCTTAGGTTAGAATTGAAAAACACACCAGAAACTGAAGTTTTCTCTCTATATTATCGAGCGTATTTTTGTGAGTATTTTGATACTTTGAGTGTTGCTATACGGTGCAAGTTCCTTTCAGCGTTGTATTTGATATTCCAGCCAGAAGTATTATTCTTTCGAGGTAAGAGATGTTATTTTTTTTATAAATGATATTATTTCATTCAATATCATTATGTCGGAATATTGGTAAGATTTTTCTTGTAAAATTCTTGTCTTTTTGTGTCGGGGTTACTATTCACGTATACGACACTATTCACAGAAAAATTAAATTTTCGTTCTTTGTCCAAGTTGTCTATTATGGGTACTATCTTTGATTATATCCATGTTTTGATCTTCATTATTGAATTTTACTTCACTATGGTTTGTTATGAAGTATTCTTGAACTTGAATTGTTTAAAGTACGAATCTCTAATCTTTGTCATTTTATTTCACTGGATTCGTTTCTTTAAAAATATTTTTCATCATCCCTAGTCCTAAATGATGATGTTACTGAATATCTTTGGCCTGTAGTGCAAAGATGAATGATTTTCTGATGAATATCTTTGGCCCGTAGTGCAAAGATGATCAGGTGTTGAGATGAACATGACCAATTGATAAATATCTTTGGCCTGTAGCGAAAAGATGAATATTTGATGATGTTACAGGGATAAAATATTGATGATGGACTTTAAAATCATAGAAGATAGTAGATTTCATTCTCTACTTAACTCTTCTAATGAATTGTTATTTTCGCTGCAAATATTGATCTAAAACTTGTTGTCTATTATATTCTATCAAAATTTTTCCCTGTTGAGGACTAACGATAATATGTTCTATATTATCTTAGTCATAATGTTCTTTACTAGGCTAGTTGAGCTCACCCTTTTCATTTTTGTGCCATTTTTCTTCTCAAGAAGCGAGAATATAACGGGAAGTAGTCGGAGTGTGGAATGATGGTTTTAGACAGTTGTTTAGCAGTCCTCACTATTTTGTAAAATAGTGTATCAATAATTATAATGAAGACTTATTTGAGTGTGGATATTGTCTAGAAGATAATATTTGTATTTAAACTCACAGTTTATGTGTTGTCGTATTTTGCACGATAATTGTATTAATAAAGTTGTAGTTGTTTCTGTACCATGTATTTGGCGACTCAGAATGGGTGATGTATACCTATTTTGGGGGCGTCACAGTTGGTATCAGAGTTTAGGGATATGGTCTTTGGTGGAGATCGAGGAATAGAACTAGGAGGGAAGATATGAGTAAATCATTCGCTAGGATGTCCTACCTAAGCTTATTTGTTGGTTGGTCTTAATATAGGGATATTATGTGATATGTTAATTTGTTTAATTAACCCTTGTTTTATGACAGTATTTAAGAATGGCAGCTGAGAACATTAATGATGGAGTAAATGAGACTGTGGAAACACCTTTAATCAACAACCAAGAGAACGTGCAACAGGATGACAATATTCCTCCTATAAACAACACTACCGCGCAAACGATGAATGATGGAATGTTTAGGAGCTTTTTATAGTTTATGCAAAATCAGACAAGGGAGACTCGTGTACAAAATACAGGTGGAAATGATAGCAACGCGCGGTTTGTCACAGCCAAGCAGTTCAAGGAGTTGGGACCACTAGATTTTTGGGGAAATCCAGATCCGATTAAGGCGGAAATATGTGTGAGACCCCAAATTTTATGAATAAAGATTTAAATTTCTCAAAATATTTTTTTAATATTATGGTGTGGATTTGATATAATGTTATAGTTGTGGGTAGTATTTATAAATTTTGCAAAGTATGTAAGTTGTTATAAAGTATTCGTTTAGTCGGGGAATATCCATACGACGACACAATCATTGGTGGACCCCACAACAGAAGTATTGTCGTAGTTAGAAAATGACAGAATTATCATTTTATAAAAATAACGGCAAAAGTTTTACCGTTAAAACCGTTGAACTACTCAAGAGTAAAGTACAAAGATGTCTGGCGTGGTTGCATAGTAGCACACGGTATTGATTATTGATGCTTACGTGATAAGTCACTCAGTTATACTCAATTATTGCTACAGTAATTGCCGCATCTTATCTCTCATATTATTAATTCAATTATTGTCACAGTATCATCTGTATTGTATGTTATATTATTAAATCAATAATGGAGACGTCAAAGTTATTCATATTATTATTTGCAATATTGACAATGTCTAGAAGTTCTGTCGAGGAGAGGTTTGGTCACCTAATTGCGCGCCAATAAGGAGAAATCCTTATCGGAAAGCCCCCTCTTTCCTGGGAATGACCTGGTTGTTAAATATTGTGAATTATAATATTAATGATGAATAAGTTCATGTCGATTAAAGATGAAATTGATAGTTCCATTGTATTGGAATTATTAGTGTTAGTGAAAATCGACATATATTTCGATAATAATTGATGTCTGGAGGTTATATTGACCAATCGGGTAATTAACCGGATAAATGAGCAATTAATTGCTATTAATTCACATGATTATAACTATTTGTTCACATGTGTGTACTATTGATTCACATTCATTTACTATTAGGGGAGTTGGTGCAAGATTGATAATACTTACATGACTAAGTTAAAAATAGAGGTATAGATGGAGGTACTATACTATAATTCGTATTTTCACATGATTATAACTATTGATTCACATGATTGAACTATTGATTCACATTATTTACTATTAGGGGAGGTGGTGCAAGTTTGATAATACTTGCAGGACTAAATTAAAAATGAAAGAAAAGTTGAAGGTATTGTACTGTAATATTTCGAGCCCCAAAACGTGCAATTATCGAAACTAAATCTCATTCTTCCTTCATTTCTCACCAATTCACTAAAGCTATATAGCAATTATTATAGAGAGAAAGAAGAAGAGAAGTCTGCTACCTCTCTACCCAAAGATCCAGCTTTTCTAAGGTATGGGGTATTATTTCTTTCAGATTCATGAAGAGAGCTTCATTATTCCATTCTTTATTATTATGTTGAATAACTTTGTCTATGCAAAGTACCGCATACATGGTGAAATTCTTCCATTATTCCATTCTTTATTATTATGTTGAATAACCTATCTATGCAAAATAATCGCATACACGGTGAAATTCTTCATTATTCCTTCTTTATTATTCTGTTGGAATATCTTTGTCTGCATATGGATTACGCATGACCAGTTTCATTATTTATTATTCTGCTGGAATATCCTGTCGATCGCGTATTACACCGACCGGTTCCATTATTTATTATTATGTTGGAATAACTCTATCTATGTGGATTACCACATGCATGGTGAATGATCCTTCGTATTCATTCCTTATTAAATTGTGGAAATGATCTGTCTACGTGGATTACCGCATGGCGGGCGAAAATCCATTTATAGTTTCATAATTTTTCGAACATTAAAAAGAAATTCTAAAAAAATTTGAGAGGATATTATGATAAGTTTTCTAACATCTCCAAGTGGAATCACTGAAAGAGGAGTTGTAGATTTTTGTATGTACTATTTTTAACAAAGCACGAAAAAGTGAAAAAAGAGAAAAAGCTACTGCCCAAAATTATGGCCTTTTGGTATAAAGTACCTCCTGTCCAAAAATGAGCTCATTCTGACTTAAAATGAGCAAGTTATGACTATTTCAATATTTAGGTTTTTTCGACGAAAAATGCTATAACCGGAGTTGTATAACTCCGATGACCATGAAATTTAAACTGGAAGCTCACGTTAACATGTGTAAGATCCTGCCAAGATTTGGGAATTTCTGGAGTTAAACTTGAGATAGCTAATTTCTTAAGGAATTAATTAGAAATTATTTTTTTGAAAAATACTTAAGGAAGTTGAAAAATTATAAAAAATACTTGTTGTGTATGAAATATATGTATATATATTTGGACAAAGGATAGAAAAATAATGTGACGCCCCCAAAATAGGTTTACATCACCTATTCTGAGTCGCCAAATACATGGTACATAATACAAATACAATCTTAAATATACAACATGAGCTTTGAGTTTTAATACAAATATTGTCTTCCAGACAGTTTTCAAACTCAAAATAAGTCCTCAATACATTTATTATCATACTATTTCATAGAATAGTGAGGACTACTAAAGCTATCATCTGGACCGTCACTCCGTTCCCTGACTAGTCCCTGCTACGTTCTCATTTCCTGAAGAGAACAATGAAAGCAAAAGGGTGAGCTCAACTAGCCCAGTAAGAAATATTATGACTAAGATAATGCGTAATAAATTATCGTTAGCCTTCAACAAAGTTAAAGCGATACAATATAACAAACATCAAGTTTAATCTGCAGTGAACAAGCAATCCATTAAAAGAGTCAAGTAGAGAATAAAATCTACTATCTTCTATGATTTAAAAGGTTTTTCATCACTTTTATCACGAGACTCAAATTAATAAATAATCCACATCATCCCCGCACTACGGCCAATGATATTCATTAGTATCACAACCACAAATTATCCATGCACTGCGGGCCAAGGATATTCGTGTATTCATCAATTGTCATGATCATGCCAACAACTATACATCAATGCACTACGGGCCAATGAGGACTTTTTACCACATCATTTATAACATTACGGTAATGATTATATCGATTAATCCCTAGTCATAATCATACCAAGTCCATCTATGCACTACAGGCCACATATGACTTTCAACATAATATAAACATGAGGATGATGACAATGATATAAGAATTCAATAAAACAAGTTCAAGAATTAATTTATCCAGAAACCAATAACGTCCAAATTGTCAACATGATACTTCTTTGTAGAGTAAAATTTAAGAATGCTCAGAAGAATATTTTCATGAAAAGATACTGGATGAAGCGCAAATATCAAGGATCCACTAATTTCATGGAGTATAGAAGTCAAAACTTTAACTAACTGAGTATAATAAAGAATGGAATAACAAAAGAATTCACCAGGCATGCGATAGACCACACGCATAAAAGTTATTCCAATGTAATAATAAATAACGAAAACAAAGTCATGCGTAACGCACGCATATGATATTCCAACAGAATAATAAATAATGGAACCAGGTCATGCTTAAACGCACATACAAGATATTCCAACTGAATAATAAATAACAGAACCAAGTCATGCGTAAACGCACAGACATGATGTTCCAACAGAATAATAAAGAATGGAATAATGTAAGAATTTCACCATGTATGCGTATTTCAGCATTGACAAAGTTATTCCAACATAATAATAAAGAATGGAATAATGTAAGAATTTCACCAAGTATAGGGTAATCCACAGTATAAAGTTATTCCAATGTAATAATAAAGAATGGAATAATGAAGTTCTCTTCATGAATACGAAAGAAATAATACCCCTTACCTTAGAAAGAAGAGTATTCTAACTGGTAGGGCGATGATATTCTTGAAAAAAACTTATACTGTTTTCTACGCTCAAAGCTTCTTAAAACTCTAAAGAAATACGCTCAAGATTATAGAAGAAGAATTCTCTGCATTTTTGGTGTGTTTTCAATTCTAACTAAGTATCTTATTTATAGGAGAATTGAAGGGGCACTGTGTAAGAAAAAATCACGGACGCATCAATTATTTCATTCACGGATGCTTGACTGATGCATTATTTCATTCAAGGATGTTTACCAATGTTGCAGGCAACTAAAATTTCAAGCAAATTAAGTAAAAAACAAAAACTAAAATATAATATATATATATATATATATATATATATATATAATAACAATTCCCTCCCAAATACGTTTACTCCCCCCCCCACCCCATTTTTATTTCAACCATTTATTCTACACGTGGGCCCTACATGTGACCCCCACATATGGGCCCCACCTTTATTATAAAGAATTAATTTCTACCGATTATTTTAAAAAATGGATAAATGGGGGTCCAAATAATATGCCAATATTTACAATAGAAATCACCTCAATATTTTTAACAACATTTATCATCATTATTATAATTCACAATATTAATCGAACAGGTCGTTCCCAGGAAAGAGGGGGCTTTCTAATAAGGATTTTTCCCTATTGACGCGCAATTAGGTGACCAAACCTCTCATTGACAGAACATCTAGACATCGTTAATATTGCAAATAATAATATTAATAACTTTGTTGTCTCAATTATTGATTTACTAATATATAAAATATCGACAATAATTGAATCAAATAACGTGAGATACTGTAGCAATAATTGAACAAAACCAAGTGACTTCTCACGTAAGCATCAATAATCAATACAGTGTGCTACTATGCAACCACGCGTATTCATCGCACTTTTTTAACACCGGGTGTTTCAACAGTTAACGGTAAAACTTTCGTCGTTATTTTTATAAAAAGATTTTTTGTCGTTTTCTCAATCAGACATAATTTCGTTGTGGGGTCCACCAATGATTGTGCCATCGTACGAATATTCCCTGTTAAAACGAATATTCTCCGACCAATCGAATATTATAAAACAATCTGCATACTTTATAAAATTTATAAATATTACCCACAACTATAACATTATATCAAATTCACTCCATAATATTCGAAAATGATATTTATAGAAAATTCATCTTTATTCATAAAAGTTGGGGTCTTAAAACCTCCTATTCTTATGAAATTTTGCCCTCGAAATTAGGGTACGTACCTGATATGTCGAAGAGGTAAGGATACCTTGATCTCATTTCAGATTCTAACTCCCAGGTCATTTCCTCAACATCGTGGTTTCTCCACGAAACTTTGACTTGAGGTATAACCTTGGAGCGTAGAATATGTTCCTTCTTATCCAAGATTTGAACAGGTACCTCTTCATACGTTAAATCTTCCGCTATTTCATCCGGTTATAGCTCAATAATGTGGTTCGGGTCTTCTGCATATTTTTGTAACATGGATATGTGAAATACGTTATGAACACGAGACATACTTGGCGGTAAAATGAGTCTATAGGCCACAGTTCCTACTCGATCGATGATTAAAAATGGGCCAATGAATCGAGGATTGAGCTTTCCTCTCTTTCCAAATCTCGTAACTCCTTTCCATGGAGCAACACGTAACACCACATGATCTCCAATATCGAATTCCACGTCCTTTCGATGAAGATCAACACAACTATTTTGTCGATCTTATGAGGTTTTTATACGTTGTCGGATCATTTGAATCTTTTCCGTAGTAATACGTACCAACTCCGATCCCAACAATGTTGCTTCTTCCACCTCATCCTAGCATACTGGAGAACGACACTTTCTTCCATACAACGCCTCAAATGGAGCCATGCCAATACTTTCCTGATAACTATTATTATAGGAAAACTCCACCAACGGTAAGAACTTGTCCCAACTTCCCTTGAAGTCACGGACACAGAGTCTTAATAAATCTTCAAGAGTTTGAATAGTCCTCTCCGACTGCCTGTCCGTCTGAGGATGATACGCCGAACTAAATCATAAATTCGTGCCCATAGCTTTTTGCAAACTAACCCAAAACCTTGAAGTGAATCTTGGGTCTCGATCAGAAACTATGGATACTGGCATACCATGTAGTCTTATAATCTCGTTTATGTACATACGAGCAAGACATTCAAGTGTATAAGTTTCTCGTATCGGTAAGAAATGGGCAGACTTGGTCAATCTATCAACAATGACCCAAATCGCATCTATGCCTTAAGAAACCTTGGGAAGACTAGTAACAAAATCCATGGTAATGTGCTCCCACTTCCATTCTGGAATTTCAAGTGGTTGCAATGGACCTTTTGGTACTTGATGCTCTGCCTTGACACGTTGACAAGTTAAACACCTTGAGATAAACTCCGCTATCTCTCTCTTCATATTGCTCCACCAAAATGTATGTCGAAGATCATGATACATTTTGGTACTCCCAGGATGGATTGCAAACGGTGTGTTGTGCGCCTCCATCATGATTTTATACTTTAAATCAGGGTCATTAGGAACACAAAGTCTGGAGTTGACTCAAAGTATTCCTTCTTCATCGATTCTTGCTTTCGACATAGCACCTTCTTGCACTTTCTTCCTCATACGCATCAGCTCCAGGTCTGTAGCTTGAGCAACTTTAAATTTATCGATTAAAGTCGGTTCTACTCATATATTCGCCATTATCACATGGGTTCATGGAGTCTTTAACTCTATCTCCATCCTTTGCAAGTCATACAAAATGGGCCTTTGCGTTGACAATATCGCACTCATACTCGCATATGATCTTCTACTCAATGCGTCAGCTACCACGTTCGCTTTTCCAGGATGGTATTGGATGGTATGATCATAATCTTTCAACAGTTCAAGCCAACGTCGTTGTCACATGTTGAGTTTCTTTTGAGTGAAGAAATATTTGAGGCTTTTATGATCCGTAAATATCTCCACTTTCTCCCCATACAAGTAATGCCTCCAAATCTTTAGTACAAAAATGACTGCTGCCAACTCTAGATCATGAGTAGGATAATTCCTCTCATATTCTTTGAGTTGTCGTGAGGCATAAGCTATGAATTTCCTATGTTGCATGAGAACACATCCTAACCCTTTACCCGAAGCATCACTGTAGATGACAAATCCCTCTGAGCCAGATGGTATTGTTGTAACAAAAGTCTTTGAAATGAGTCTTCTCTTGAGTTCTTGAAAACTCTTCTCACATTCCTCGCTCCAACCAAATTTTATATCTTTTCGAGTCAGCTGAGTTAGTGGAGTAGCGATTCGAGAAAATCCTTCCATGAATCTCTGATAATAACCAGCTAAACCGAGAAAGCTACGTACTTCGGTCACTGATTTAGGTTGCTCCCAGCTTTGAATTGCTTTAATCTTTGTCGGGTCAACAGATATTCCATGACTTGATACTACATGCCCAAGGAATGCTACTTTCTCAAGCCAGAACTCGCATTTTTTTAACTTGGCATAAAGCTTGTTTTCACGAAGCTTTTGGAGTATCAGCCTCAAGTGTTGCTCATGATCATCACGGCTTTTGGAATATATGAGGATGTCATCAATAAAGACGACCACAAAGTGATCCAAATAGTCCTTGAATACTCGATTCATCATATCCATGAAGGCAGCAGGAGCATTAGTCAATCCAAAAGACATGACTAGGAATTCATAATGCTCGTACCGAGTTCTAAAAGTCGTCTTTAGAATGTCATCAATTTTAATCTTCAATTGGTGATATCCATAACGAAGATCAATCTTTGAAAAGAATTTGGCGCCTTGCAACTGGTCAAACAGGTCATCAATGCGAGGCAATGGATATCTATTTTTGATAGTGACATGGTTCAACTCCAGATAATCAATACAAAGTCGCATACTTCCATCTTTTTTCTTCATGAATATAACAGGAGCACCCCAAGGAGAAGTACTAGGACGAATAAAGCCAATGTCTAACAATTTCTGCAGTTGGGTCTTTAACTCCTGAAGTTTAATAGGAGCCATTCGATATGGGGCTTTGGAAATGGGTTTTGTACCGAGTTCAAGGTCGATACAAAATTCAATTTCACGCTTTGGGGATAGGCCAGGAAGTTCTTCAAGGAATACATCAAGAAATTTATTAACAATAGAAATATCATTCAAAACTGACATATTTTTGTTTAGATTCGTGACATGAGCTAAGAAAGCTTGACATCCATTTTTCAATAAACGAATAGCTTTATGGCTTGAGATGACAGTGATTGATTTTAATGGTTTGGTTCCTTGAATTCGCATAATAGGTTAGTTAGGAATATGAAAGCTAACAACCTTACGACAACAATCAATTTTTGCATGATGAGTAGTTAACCAATCAATCCCTAGAATCACATCAAATGCAAGTATTTTCAGAGAAATGAGATCGACAGGTAACATGCGGGTGCCTATTTGAACTAAACAAGACTTATAAACTGTGGATGTAATGAAGGTTTCGCCTAACGGAGTTTCAACAGATAAGTCAAAGTCTAATTTCTCCAGAGTCAAATTTAAACGTTGAGCGCAAGTAGGAGAAATAAAAGAATGGGTAGAACCGGTATCAAATAAGGTATATACTTCGCTAGAGTTTATGATAAGCTTACCTGTGATGACCTCGTTCGGGTTCCTTGCTTTCTGGGAGGTCAAAACAAACGCTCTCCCTTGAACTACCGACTTTGACTTTTCTGGGACGGCCTTTGGTGCCTCCATCCCAGCTGAACTTGACTTCCCTAAACGATAAAATCGAGCTAGGTGTCATTCTATTCCATAATTGTAACACGTTTTGGACTGCTGTGCACAGTTTGGACTGATATGTCCCTCCCCTCCGCATTTGAAACATATGATAGGTGGTCGTTCTCCTTCCTTAACAACGGTCTTTGATCTTTGGCGTCTTTCCATCATTGTTGAATCTCCTCTTCTTGAAATGTCCATTCTTATTATTTTGGCCATGATTACCACCGAAGTGATTACCATTTCTGGCATGTTGATTCCCTCCACGCTTATTGTCACTGTGACGCCCCCAAAAATAGGTATACATCACCCATCTTGAGTCACCAAATACGTGGTACAAAATTCAAATACAACTTTATAATACAACAGTCGTGTAAGATACGACAAAATATAATATAAGAGTTTTAATAAGAATATTATCATCTAGACAATATCCACACTCAATGAAGTCCTCATTACAATTATTGTCACACTGTCTAACAGAATAGTGAGGACTACTAATGCTATTATCTGGACCGTCACTCCGTTCCCCGACTAGTCCCGACTACGTTCTCATTTTCTGAAGAGAACAGTGAAAGAAAGGGTGAGCTCAACTAGCCTAGTAAGATATATTATGACTAAGATAATGCAGAATAAATTATCGTTAGCCTTCAACAGTGTTAAACTGATAAAATATAACAAACATCAAGTTTAACTGCAGTGAAACAAGCAATCCATTAGAAAAGTCAAGTAGAGAATAAAATCTACTATCTTCTATGATTTAAAATGTTTTCATCAATTTTTATCGCTGAGACTTAGCTTAATAAATAATCCACATCATCCCTGCACTACGACCAAGGGTATTCATTAGTATCACAACCAAAAATTATCCATGCACTACGGGCCAAGGAAATTCATGTATTCATCAATGGTCACGATCATGCCATAAAATAATTCATCTTTGCACCTTTGGCCGAAGAGAATCCATAGCCATAATCATACCAAAAATTGTCCATCAATGCACTATGGGCCAATGAGGACTTGTTCCACATCATTTGTAACATTACGGTCATGATTATACCGAATAATCCGTGGTCATAATCATACCAAGTCCATCTATGCACTACAGGCCACATATGACTTTCAACATAATATAAACACGAGGATGATGACAATGACATAATAATTCAATAAAACAAGTTTAAGAATTAATTTATCCAGGAACCAATAACGTTCATATTGTCAACATGATACTTCTTTGTGGAGTAAAATTCAAGAATGCTCAGAAGAATATTTCCATGAAAAGATACTGGATGAAGCGCAAATATCAAGGATATTCCACTAATTTCATGGAGTATAGAAGTCAAAGCTTTAACCAACTGAGTATAAGAGAATATAGGATAACTATGAATGAATTTTACGCCGCCATGCGGTAATCCACTTAGACAGATCATTTTCATAATTTAATAAGGAATGAATACAAAGGATCATTCACCATGCATGTGATAATCAACTTAGACATGTTATTCCAACAGAATAATAAAGAATGGAATAACAGAAGAAATCACCATGCATGCGATAGATCGCATACTGTCAAAGTTATTCCCAATGTAATAATAAATAATGGAACTGTGTCACGCTTGAAACGCTTGCGAGCATGATATTACGGCGAAATAATAAAGAATGGAACTAGGTCATGCGTAAACGCATAGACATGATATTCCGATAGAATAATAAAGAACGGAATAATAGAAGAATTTCACCATGTATGCGGTACTTCGCATAAACAGGTTATTCCAACATAATAATAAAGAATGGAATAACAGAAGAATTTTACCATGTATACGGTACTTCGCATAAACAAGTTATTCTAACATAATAACAAAGAATAGAATAATAGAAGAATTTCACTATGTATGCGGTACTTCGCATAAATAGGTTATTCCAACATAATAACAAAGAATGGAATAATAGAAGAATTTCACCAAGTATAGGGTAGTCCGCGTATACAGGTTATTCCAACAGAATAATAAAGAATGGAATAACAGAAGTTCTCTTCATTAATACAAAAGAAATAATACCCCTTACGAGTACAACAAATAATATCCCTTACCTTAAAAAGAAGAGTATTCCGATGGGTAGGGCGGGAATATACTTGAAGAAAACTTGCACTATCTTCTACGCTCAAAACTTTCTTAAACTCTAAAGAAATATGCTCGAGATTACAGAAGAAGAACTCTCTCTAGAGTTTCAGTGAATTTGTAAGAAATAATGAAGGAATGAGCTTCTATTTATAGGAGAATGGACTGCATAGTAACTAATTCATGAACGGTCCAGATTGATTTAATAAAATATTCTAATAAAACAAAATCTTTTAAATAAAATATAATATATTCTATTTATAATCTAATAAAACAAATAACTTTATAAAAGTATTACATTTTTATATAAAAGATTTTACTATACAAAACACTATCTGAACTTTATACAATACTATGCATAATAAAATATAATATATTCTATTTATAATCTAATAAAACAAATAACTTTATAAAAGTATTACATTTTATATAAAAAGATTTTACTATGCAAAATACTATGCATAATAGAATATAATATATTCTATTTATAGTCTAATAAAACAAATAACTTTATAAAAGTATTACATTTTATATAAAAATCTTTTCTGCTTTTATTACATTAATAATACTAATAAAACAAAACTTATCATCTTTATTATAATTAACAATATTAATCGAACAGTTGTTTCCGAGAAAGAGGGCTTTCCAATAAGGATTTCTCCTATTGGTAGCAATTAGGTGACCAAACCTCTCCTCGCGTAACTTGTAGACATTGTTAATATTGCAAATAATAATATTAATAACTTTGTTATCTCAATTATTGATTTAATAATATATAAAATATCGACAATAATTGAATCAAATAATGTGAGATATTATGCAACAATTACTATAGCAATAATTGAACAAAACTGAGTGACATCTCACGTAAGCATCAATAATCAATACTGTGTGCTACTATGTAACCACGTGTATTACTGTACTTTTAACACCGGGTATTTCAACAATTAACGGTAAAACTTCCGCCGTTATTTTCATAAAATAATTTTGTCATTTTCTCAATCCGACAATAATTCCGTTGTGGGGTTTACCAATGATTGTACTGTCATACGGATATTTTCCGACAAAAAGAATATTCACCGACCAATCGAATATTATATAACAACTTGCGTACTTTGCAAAATTTATAAATATTACCCACAACCATAACATTATATCAAATCCACACCATAATTTTGAAAAAAAATATTTCAAGAAAATAAATCTTTATTCGTAAAATTTGGGATTTTACAATCTCCCTCCTTATGAAATTTTGCCCTCAAAATTTATGTACGTACCTGGTATGCCAAACAAATGAGGACACTTCGTCAGATTCTAACTCTTGAGGTATAACCTTTGAGTGTTGAATATGATCCTTTTTATCCAAGATTTTAACATGTATCTCCTCATACATTAAATCTTCTGCTATCTCGTCCGGTTCTAAATTAATAATGTGGTTTGGGTCGTCCACATATTTACGTAACATCGGTACGTTAAAAACGTTATGAGCACGTGACATACTTGGAGGTAAAATGAGTCTATAAGCCACAGTTCCTACTCGATCGATGATTTCAAATGGGCCAATTAAATCGAGAGTTGAGATTTCCTCTCTTCGTCGATTCTTGCTTCTAGAATAACGCCATCTTGATCCTTCTTCTTCACATTCATCAGCTCTGAGTATGTAACTTGAGCGGCTTTAACTTTATCGATTAAAGTCGATTCTAATCGTATATTCGTTATCTTCACGTGGGTCCCTAGAGTCTTTAACTCTATCTTCATTATTTGTAAGTTATACAAAATGGATTTTTATATTAACAACATCGCACTCGTAAACGCATACGATCTTCTACTCAACGCGTCAGCTACCACATTCGCTTTTCCACGATGATATTGAATGGTACGATCGTAATCTTCAACAGCTCGAGCCAACGTCTTTGGCGTATTATACGTTCATTTTGGTTGAAGAAATATTTGAGGGTTTAAGAAATGGGTTTTGTACTCGGGTCAATACAAAATTCGATTTCACGCTCTGGGGTAAGCCAGGAAGTCTTCAGGAATACGTCCGGAAATTTATTAACGATAGAAATATCATTCAAAACTGTGACCCTCATCCAAGACTTGGATAACACGTCACATTGATACCTATCAACTTGCCACCGTCATTTACAACGTCGCCTACAGAAAGTCTGGCTTCGGTGCATTCCACACAAGGAAGTCAACAACGAAAGGAACGGGGCTCTTTACTTATGGCTTGATATAACAGTGATTGACTTTAGTGATTTGGTTACTTTGAATTCGCATAACAGGTTGGTTAGGAATATGAAAGCTAACAATCTTACGAAAAGCACGTGAAAGTGTCGATTTAAATCAAACATGATTTATAAATAGTGGAGGTAAAGAAAGTTTTTCCCAACAGAGTTTCAACAGATAAATCAAAGTTTAACTACTCCGGAGTTAAATTCAAACATTGAACATAACTAGGTGAAATAAAAGAGTGAGTAGAACCGATATCTAACACGGTATAGACTTCGCAAAAATTTATGATTAACTTACCCGGGATAATTTTTTTCGTGTTCCTCGTCACGAAAAAAATGCTCTCTCTTAAACTACCTAGCTTTGGCTTATGCAGGACATCCTTTGGCATCACTATCCCAGCTGGACTTGACTTTACCATATGACAAAATTGAGCTAGGTGACCTTCTCTTCCGTAATTAAAATATACTTTGGATTGATGCGTACAGTTTGGACGGATGTGTCCCTCCTGTCCGCATTTGAAACATACAACCAATGGTCGTTCTTCTTCCTTTGAAACAGGTGCTGGAGCTGCTATCTTTCCAGCATTATTGAACCTTCTCTTCTTGAAATTTCCACTCCTATTATCTTGGCCATGATTACCACCGAAATGGTTACCATTCTTGGCATGATAATTTCCCCCACGATGGTTATTGTTGTTCCGATGGCCGTTGCCACCGGTATGATTATTATCGTGTTGTTGGTCATTACCTTTTGGTTGTGCTGACTTATTATCGCGCTCCAATAACTGAGCCCTATTCACAACATCTGAATATAAACAAAGTTTGTGAGAAATGAGGTATTGACGAATTTCGGGTTTCAAACCTCTTAGAAACATTCGCGTCATTCGCTCCTCATTATCAACCAAATGGGATGCAAACCAGGATAACTCTGCAAACTTAGCCTCGTACTGCAACACGGTCATATTATTTTGCTCCAGCTTGATAAATTCCACCTCCTTCATGTGACGAATACTTTCAGGAAAGTACTTGTCGTTGAACAATTCTTGGAACTTCTCCCAAGACATCTTCAGTGCGTCAGGCTGGGTACGTTTTACATATTCCCACCAATGATCTGCTTCTTCACGCAACATAAAGGTGGCAAAGGGAACCTTTTGCTCCTCGGAGCATCCCAAGACATCAAATATCTTGGTGATCTGCTTTAACCACGTCTCTGCCTTAAGTGGTTCTGGCTTTTCCAAAAACTCCGGTGGTCCCAGCTCCTTGAACTGCTTAGCGGTGACCAACTGTGGGTTGCCATTGTTTCCTCCTGCATTATGAACAGGAGTATCTCTCGTCTGGTTTTGCATGAATTCTAAAAAGCTCCTAAACGTACCGTCGTTCGTCAATTGATCAGTGTTGTTGTTTACAGGAGGATTATTGCCATCCTGTTGCACATTGTCCTGATTATTGATCTATGGAGACTCAACGGTCTCCTGTGCTCCATTGCTTAACTCAATATTTTTGGATGTCATTTTCAAATACTGCCACAAAATAAGGGTTAATTAACATATCACATATTATCTATATACTCTGACCGACTAATTAAATAACAAGTAAAGTTAGGTAGGTCATACTAGCGAAGGAATTCCCCGTCTCTCCCCTCCTAGTTCTTGTCTCAAATCTCATCCAGTGATCATATCCCTAAGCTTTGATACCAACTGTGACGCCCCCAAAATATAGGTATACATCACCCATCTTGAGTCACCAAATACATGGTATAAAATTCAAATACAACTTTATAATACAACAGTCGTGTAAGATACGACAAAACATAATATAAGAGTTTTAATAAGAATATTGTCATCTAGACAATATCCACAATCCATTAGAAAAGTCAAGTAGAGAATAAAATCTACTATCTTCTATGATTTAAAATGTTTTCATCAATTTTTATCGCTGAGACTCAGCTTAATAAATTATCCACATCATCCCTGCACTACGGCCAAGGATATTTATTAGTATTACAATGACAAATTATCCATGCACTACGGGGCAAGGATATTCATGTATTCATCAATGGTCATGATTATGCCATAAAATAATTCATCTTTGCACCCTTGGCCGAAGAGAATCCATAGCCATAATCATACCAAAAATTGTCCATCAATGCACTACGGGCCAATGAGGACTTGTTCCATTGCATTTGTAACATTACGGTCATGATTATACCGAATAATCCGTGGTCATAATCATACCAAGGCCATCTATTCACTACAGGCCACATATGACTTTCAACATGATATAAACATGAGGATGATGACAATGACATAATAAATCAATAAAACAAGTTCAAGAATTAATTTATCCAGGAACCAATAACGTCTAAATTGTCAACATGATATTTCTTTGTGGAGTAAAATTCAAGAATGCTCAGAAGAATATTTCCATGAAAAGATACTGGACGAAGCGCAAATATCAAGAATATTCCACTAATTTTATGGAGTATAGAAGTCAAAGCTTTAACCAACTGAGTATAAGAGAATATAGGATACTGCAAATGGATTTTCGCCCGCCATGCGGTAATCCACTAGATGCATCATTTCCACAATTTAATAAGGAATGAATACAAAGGATCATTCACCATGCATGTGATAATCCACATAGATAGGTTATTCCAACAGAATAATAAAGAATGGAATAATAGAAGAAATCACCATGCATGCGATAGACCGCACAGACAGGTTATTCCCAACATAATAATAAATAATGGAACCAGGTCATGCATAAACGCACAGACATGATATTCCAATAGAATAATAAAGAACGGAATAATAGAAGAATTTTACCATGTTTCGGTACTTCGCATAAACAGGTTATTCCAACATAATAATAAAGAATGGAATAACAGAAGAATTTCACCATGTATGCAGGTGCTCAGCAAACAAAGTTATTCCAACATAATAACAAAGAATGGAATAATGTAAGAATTTCACCATGTATGCGGTACTTAGATAAACAAAGTTATTCCAACATAATAACAAAGAATGGAATAACGAAGAATTTCACCAAGTATAGGGTAGTCTCACAGATATACGAGTTATTCCAACGAATAATAAAGAATGGAATAATGTAAGTTCTCTTCATGAATACGAAAAGAAATAATACCCCTTACGAGTACAACAAATAATATCCCTTACCTTAAAAAGAAGAGTATTCCGACGGGTAGGGCGGTAATATACTTGAAGAAAACTTGCACTATCTTCTACGCTCAAAACTTTCTTAAACTCTAAAGAAATATGCTCGACATTATAGAAAAAGAACTCTCTCGATAGTTTCTCTCTCTAGAGTTTCAGTGAATTCGTAAGAAATAATGAAGGAATGAGCTTCTATTTATAGGAGAATGGACCATAGTAACTAATTCAATTCAGTGCTAAGATTGATTTAATAAAATATTCTAATAAAACAAAATCTTTTAAATAAAATATAATATATTATATTTATAATCTAATAAAACAAATAACTTTATAAAAGTATTCATTTTTATATAAAAAGATTTTACTATACAAAAACACTATGCAACACTATGCATAATAAAATATAATATATTCTATTTATAATCTAATAAAAAAAATAACTTTATAAAAGTATTCTGCTTTTATATTAAAAAAATTAGTATGCAAAACACTATGCATAATAGAATATAATATATTCTATTTATAGTCTAATAAAATAAAGAACTTTATAAAAAGTATTCTGCTTTATATAAAAGCTTTTACTGTTTTATTACATTAATAATACTAATAAAACAAAACTTATCATCTTTATTATAATTCACAATATTAATCGACCATGTCGCTCCCCGAAAGAGGGGCTTTCAATAAGGATTTCTCCTCCTATTGGCGCGCAATTAGGTGACCAAACCTCTCCTCGCGTAACTTCTGTAACATCATTAATATTGCAAATAATAATATTAATAACTTTGTTATCTCAATTATTAATTTAATAATATATAAAATATCGACAATAATTGAATCAAATAACGTGAGATATTATGCAACAATTACTATAGCAATAATTGAACAAAACTGAGTGACTTCTCACGTAAGCATCAATAATTAATAACGTGTGCTACTATGCAACCACGCATATTACTGTAATTTTAACACCGGGTGTTTCAACAGTTAACGGTAAAACTTCCGCCGTTATTTTCATAAAATATTTTTGTCGTTTTCTCAATTCGATAATAATTCCGTTGTGGGGTCCACCAATGATTGTACCGTTGTACGGTTATTCCCTGACAAAAAAATATTCCCCGACCAATCGAATATTATATAACTACTTGCGTACTTTGCAAATTTTATAAATATTACCCACAACTATAACATTATATCAAATCCACACCATAATTTTGAAAAAAAATATTTTGAGAAAATAAATCTTTATTCGTAAAATTTGGGATTTTACAATGGCTTCGCTTCGATGATCGCTATCACTTTGGTATTATCATTTTCTTGGTACCGCTTCTCTTTTGGTTAGGTTGACTCATTATCGCGCTCCAATAACTGAGCCCTATTAACATCATCTGAATACAAACACAATTTATGAGAGATAAGATATTGACGTTTCTCGAGTTTCAAACCTCATAGAAACATTCGCGTCATTCTCTCCTCATTATACACTAAATGGGATGCATACCGGGACAACTCGGCAAAATTGGCTTCGTACTGCGACACGGTCATGTTATTTTGCTCCAACTTGATGAACTCTACCTCTTTCATATGACGAATACTTTCGGGAAAGTACTTGTCGTTGAACAATTCTTGGAAATTCTCCCAAGTCAACTTCAATGCGGCAGGTTGAGTACGCTTTACAGATTCCCACCAGTAATCTGCCTCTGCTCGTAACATGAAGGTGGCAAAGGGAACCTTTTGCTCCTCGAAGCATCCCAAGACATCAAATATCTTACAGATCTGCTTCATCCACATCTCCGCCTTAAGTGGTTTTGGCTCTCCAAAAAACTCCGGTGGTCCCAGTTCCTTGAACTTCTTAGCGGTGACCGTCCGAGAGTTGCCAGTGTTTCCACCTGCATTTTGGACAGGAGCCGCTCTTGCCTGATGTTGCATGAATTACATAAAGCCTCTGAACATTCCATCATTCATCATTTGGTCAGTGTTGTTATTTGAATGAGGATTGTCGCCTTCTTGATGCACATTATCCTAATTATTGATCTGTGGAGACTCAACGGTCTCCTGTGCTCCATTGATATTCTCAACATTCTCGGATGTCGTTTTTAAATACTGTCACAAAACAAGGGTTAATTAACATATCACATATTATTCTTATACTCTGACTGACCAATTAAATATCAAATAAACTTAAGTAGGTCATACTAGCGAAAGAATTCTCTGTCTCTCCCCTCCTAGTTCTTATCTCACATCTCAGCTAGGGATCATATCCCTAAGCTTTGATACCAATTGTGACGCACCCAAAATAGGTATACATCACCTATTCAGAGTCGCCAAATACATGGTACATAATATAAATATAATCTTAAATATACAACATGAGCTGTGAGTTTTAATACAAATATTGTCTTCTAGACAGTATTCGAACTCAAAATAAGTCCTCAATACATTTATTATCACACTATTTCATAGAATAGTGAGGACTACTAATGCTATCATCTAGACTGTTACTCTGTTCCCCGACTAGTCCCTGCTACGTTCTTATTTCCTGAAGAGAACAATGAAAACAAAAGGGTGAGCTCAACTAGCTCAGTAAGAAATATTATGACTAAGATAATACAGAATAAATTATCGTTAGCCTTCAATAGTGTTAAACTGATACAATATAACAAACATCAAGTTTAACTGCAGCGGAACAAGCAATCCATTAAAAGAGTCAAGTAGAGAATAAAATCTACTATCTTCTATGATTTAAAAGGTTTTTCATCACTTTTATCGTTGAGACTCAGCTTAATAAATAATCCACATCATCCCTGCACTACGACCAAGGATATTCATTAGTATCACAAACATAAATTATCCATGCACTACGGGCCAAGGATATTCGTGTATTCATCAATGGTCATGATCATGCCAACAACTGTCCATCAATGCACTACGGGCCAATGAGGACTTTTTACCACATCATTTATAACATTACGGTCATGATTATAACAATTAATCTCTGGTCATAATCATACCAAGTCCATCTATGCACTACAGGCCACAGATGACTTTCAACATAATATAAACATGAGGATGACGACAATGATATAAGAATTCAATAATACAAGTTCAAGAATTAATTTATCCAGGAACCAATAACGTCCAAATTGTTAACATGATACTTCTTTGTAGAGTATAATTCAAGAATGCTCAGAAGAATATTTCTATGAAAAGATACTGGATGAAGCGCAAATATCAAAGATATTCCACTAATTTTGTGATAACCTGAGATTTCGAATAATCAAAAATTTGCGAATAATTTTTTTTTTTTAATATTAATATTAATTATTAATATTGTGTTGTGTAACTATGATACGAGTTTGGAGAATGAGTCAATTTGTGTATTGACTAATAAAATTAGAGTAGAGTTGTGCTTAAAAAGATGAGAAACCCTAACCCTAATTTGTGGAAAGGGATTCGACATAAAATATAATTAAAATAATTATATTAATGAGTACGCGTTTGTATTATTTAGAATTTTGATCAATGATTGATCGGATAAGGTTTAAAATTTTAAACCCTAATAAGAGATTAGAAAATCATAATCTCAGGATTAAAAACCCTAATGTACCATTAGAAACCCTAATCGAAAGCCAAAAAACCCTAATTTCATATTCGGGAATTCTAAACCCTAAATTAGGAAATCCTAATCCTAATTGGCAAGTATAAGGCGTTTATTAAAATTAAAGTATGATTAGGAAACCCTAATTATATTTTAGTTATTTTAATTTCTATTTTACAAACCTAATTGTAATTTAGAAAATTTATTTTTCTAATTAAAACCCTAATTCGTGGGTTATAAACCCTAATGACCATTTTGACCCTAATTGCTAAATTAAGCAATTTTAATTAGGAATATTAATCCTAATTAGCAAGATTGAATTTTATGATTAGGAAATATTAATATAATTATCAAATCCTAATTATAATTTAGGAATATTAATTTTCTATTTTGAAAACCGAAATTCAAAAATCTTGGAAATTAAATTATAAACCCTAAAGGGTCCAAACCCTAAACCCTAACCCAAACCATAAACCCTAAGGGTTTGGCTAATTGACAAGAATGCCATTTAAAATAAAATACAAATGACCAAAATGCCCTTTTTGGATTTTTATTTAGTTAACTTGTAATTTTTCCAAGAGCTTTAGTTGGTAACCTAACCATTTGACTTTGTGGCATTAAAAATCTCAAAAAAACAACCCCTTGTGTGACAAAGAAGATCGTGATCTAAAGAACATATCATAATATATATAGGATCTAAGAGAGAAAGTTCATAAAATTGCTCATTTGGACAAT
Organism: Panax ginseng; assembly: GCA_020205605.1. Classification (NCBI taxonomy): domain Eukaryota; kingdom Viridiplantae; phylum Streptophyta; class Magnoliopsida; order Apiales; family Araliaceae; genus Panax; species Panax ginseng. The sequence goes on along the minus strand of CM035136.1, from coordinate 129,065,571 downwards.
TTGCTCTCACCAACTCTCTCTCTCTCACACTAAAAGCTTCGAAAATCACAACTAGATCAGTCCTATAAACACCTCTTACATCAACCAAGAACATATTGGAGAGCCCAGATCTAATATTGTTCAAGAAAAGGTATAAACCTATTTTTTATTTTTGATCCATGTTGCTAAGAAAAATTTCGTGTTTATGTGTTTAGATCTTTGCTAGATGATGTTTAATGATGATCTATGTGGATATAACATAGATCCATAGCATCAAAATGCTTTAAAAGTGATGATTTTCAAAACTGCCAAGAACAGAAAATGTGGTCTGACAAGCTAATGTCAGGCGCCACAGATTCTTCTTTGTTTAAGATTTTTCTTGTTTGATGTTTTGGATCGGTAGTCCGACATGAAGATCGTAATCGAAGTGGAATCATGACCATTCCATGTCCAGTTGCAAGATATTCATGGTCAAAGTGAGTTGACCGAGCTTGACCAAAACTTTCTGGGTAACCCAAAAAGTGAGAATCCATGTCTGACAACGTTTTCAAGTTCCTTGATCTGTCGAGTTTTGTACGTTTTGTTGTTGTTGTTGTGATACATGTGTAGCTTTGTTATCGTATTTGTAGATTAATGGCTTTATATCATGTATTTGATCAATGATATGCGAATTTAGAAAGCGGTCAAAGTAGCTACTTTAAAGATGAATGTGTGTTTTCTGGTATTTCCAGAAAACGCATAAACTCAGTTTTTGTCAGAGTTTGACCGGGTCATATCTTGTAGATCTGTTGTTTTTAAACGGACTTGTTGTTATATTCATGTACCTTGACACTAGTACTACCGATTTGGACCATAAAATAAGTAATTTGAAGAGTAGAACATAGAATTATTTGAGCCCAAAGGTAGACCCTCGAAGCTACTGGGTTTTTGGGTTGCCCAGAAAACCCAGAACTTGGTCTAACAGTATCTTTGTGAGCTTAGATCTTCGGGATATGTGGTTAATTGATTGGGGTGATGATTCGAACTTGTAGTACTACATATCTACTACAAATTGGATGCTCAAGAAAACCCAGAAACATTTTTGGTGGAGAATTAAAAGCAGTCAAACATGACATGTTAAACACGAAGCTGTCAATGTTCTTGAGCTCAAGAACACCAACAGCGACGCTAAGTGTCGCTATAGGCCATTAGCGAAGGATTACTTTATTTATTTTTTGATTTTTCCGGTAATTAATTAAAAATAGAAATTAAATTATAAAAATTATTAAAAATGGTTTTAAAAATTATTTTAAATTATGAAAAATAATTTTCGACCAATTGAATATTTTTCTTTAATATTTATAATTACTTAAATATTAAAAGTATTTAATTTATTTAATTATTGTATTAAATAAATTAGAGAAAAATGATTTTAATTATATAAAAATCATTTTAAATAAGAATAATGTATTTAAAAATATTTTGAGTTATAAAATGTAACTTTTAATATTTTTGGAGAATTTTTATTAATATATTAATATTAATGATATTAGATTTATTTAATTATTAAATTAAATAAATAAGTTAAAAATGATTTTATTAATTTAAAAATCATTTTAAATAAGAATAAAGTGTTAGAAAATATTTGGGATTTTCAAATATAATTTTTAATATTTTTGGAGAATTCTCATTAATAAATTAATATTAATGATATTAGATTTATTTAATTATTATATTGAATAAATGAATTAAAAATAATTTTATTGATTTAAAAATCATTTAACAATGAGAAAAATGAATTAAAAATATTTTAAGTGATAATTAATTACTTTTAATATATTGATGATAATTTCATTAATATTTAAATATTAATAGTGATGATTTAAAATGATTTTAATTAATCATTTAAGTAGAATATTAATGATTTAAAAATATTTTAAGTTATTAATAATAACTTTAATATTTTGACAAGTATGTTATTAATATTTTATATTGTTAAATATTAATAATGATAAGATTATTTGATAAATAAATCATTTAAAAATGATTTAAGTGTTTGAAAAATTATAATAAATTATAATAATTGTTTATAAATTATTAAAAGCTTCCGAAAAATATTATAAATGATATTTGACTTATCTAAAATAATATTGAAGCTTAGAGACCAAGTTATTGACAATCAATGTGTTAATTGTCGGATAAGGTGACTAGAACACCGAGAATGGAACGAAGTCCAAACAGACAGAACTAGTTAGACTTGTTAAGTGTTTATATAGGTTATAAACACTAATGTGGCTATGTGGTAATGTGTCTAGGAGAAGTTTGACTGTAAAATATAGTGTTACGTGTTATAAATGATTGTGCTAATTATGAGACCGACATTGTTGAATATAGGTCTTACGAACGCAGTTAATTATATTGTGTAGCTGTAATCAATGCGGAAGGCAAGTTTTCTAACTCAACCTTGAGTTATATTCATTCAATTATTATAATGGTTAATTATTGCTAATTATACCATGTCCAGGGAAATTATTGTTGATTATTCGCAGTTAGTGCATGTTTAATAATTCAAATTGAATTACTGATTCGGAAAATATCCATTTGTAGAATAACTGTTGTTGGATATTTATATCTGTAGAAGATAGAATTGACAGTACAGATAATTCCTGTTATTGTCTAATTATGTTGAGAAATGTCTTAGCTAATCATTCTGGCTAGACGAACCTTTGTTAGAACTTGATAGTTTCGAGAAAAGAATTAAATTATTATTGACAGATCGATGCCAATTATTTCGGCTAGATCGAGAAGTAATTAGAAATTGAAATCACAGTATTTCGTTGTTAAATCAAAAATCTTGATTCTGAGACTGAGAAGAACAACCTATTATATAAAGGGAATATTTTATTGGTCGTATATTCGGCTTTTGCGCGCGATTAAGTATTATGCATAATATAGGGTATAATGAAGCTAATCACTTTATATACTTGCAGAGGAGTATGATTTAATCTTTATGGTTATCTGATACACCTGGGTATATTAAGGTATAACTTTGATAGTTACTCAAGAAGAGAAGTTCAAGATCCAATGGATCGCTCAGCATAAATCTGAAAAATATTCCACTTTGCTATTTCGTAGAATTAATTCTTGATTATTCATTTGAATATCGTAGAAAACCTTGAAAGCGTTGTACTCTTTCATTATCGAATTATTGTTGCGTAGAATGTGAGAAGGTTTGATATTGATTTCTATATCTTTATTGTATCTCTTAATTTGTTGGACAAACTTGTTGCTCACCCTTGCTATAAATAAAACTTTTCAGCTAGGGACGAAGTTGCAGAAGGTTCTGCGAAGAAGAACAAAGGAAAATGCATAGTTATAAATTAGTATAATGAAGTTCAGCATTATTATTATATTGTTGTATTGTAAACCCTTTTTGTATATCTAAAGGGGTATGTTTGTAATTTTGAGGTTAGTGAACCTGGGACTTATGTATTAACAACATATGTTAATGACTTATGTATTCCTATTTATATATGAATGGGTAGTTAAATGGAATTATATTGTTGATCGTGAACACCAAACCTGTGGGTCAGGTAACCCAAATTTGGGGGCGTCACAGGTTGGTATCAAAGCTGTAGTGACCAAGGTGTCATAAGTTGGTAGCAGAGCTATAGGTTATAAACCTTAAGTGGGGTGGGGGAAAATCCTAGGATTATAACCATAAGCGATAGATAAAACTCATTTAGAGTTCTAAGTGAGGGATTGCCAAAGTGAATCAATAGTGAGATAAGTGTACACATAGTGTGAGAAGTTTGTACTGGTGAAGTACTAATCAAGTTATTTAAACTGATTGTAGGATGTCTGGAGAAGATAAAACGAGTGCAAAGATGCTAGCAGCTGTTGCACCAATGCCAGAAGTCGAGGTGCCAGCACAGAGTGAATCAGTGGAAGAAATAGGAAAAGAGGAACCCATGGTCAATCTCGGGAGTGATCATGATGATTATCCCGAGATGTATCTGAGTGGAGATGAGGAGGCAGAGTCTGAGCCAGCTAAGGTGGAGTTAAAGAATAAGATCAAAGTTGGAGAACAAGATCAGCTATCTGCAGAAGTCCAGGAACTCCGAAGTAAAGTGTTTCTTCTAGAGGAGTTGTGGAAGATGGAGCGGGCGTTACGTGAAATGACTGAAGAACGGAACGAGCTCAAGGTGCAGGTGGACAGAATGAAGGCTGAAGGTGGTGGATTATCTGAAGGAAACAGTAAGAAAGACAAAAAAGGGACAACGACAACCCTAATTCTGAAAAGTCAAGCCCGAAAAAGAAGCAAGCCTGTAACAAGTGTGGGAAGACTCACGCGGGAGAATGCATGATGTGGAAGAACGTGTGCTTTAATTGTAAGCAGGAAAGACATATTTCTCTGCATTATCCTAAGCCAAATATGAGGAAGTGTTTTTATGTGGGTAGACGGGTCACAGATTCAACAAGTGTCCCATCAAGAAGAAGACTGGGGAAGGGAGTGGTCGGTAGATAACTTAGATATATATGATAGTATCTTTTGGGTAGAAGACAATGATATTAAGTGTTGCAATATCAAGAATGATGTTTATGCATATATAAATATATATGTTTTATGAATGAAATCTTTATGTTCTATATGAATATAAGATTAAGATTAATTTGTGTGTTCTTAAAACTCATACTTATGGTAAGTTAATGACTCATAATTATATGAAATGTTTTGAACCCTCAAATGAATGGACGCCAAAGGTCCTGACTAGGATAAGTTCATACACTCATATAATTGTGGCAAGTTCCCTCAACTCATAAGTGTGGTAAGTTTGATTTAACCGGTAATAACATATGTGTGAATGGAGAATTGTAACTTTTGTGTAAAGTTGTGTTAATAATCCTGACATGATTTAAAAAGGGATAGTAATATGTGAAGTACTAAATGTACTATGTGCTATTTGAATAAATATGCGATTATGTGAGAATTATGTATTGAATTTTTATTATGTTAAGAATTTATATAAAGAAAGAGAATTAATATAAGATTTTTATTTAAATCAGATCATGCCGCCTAGACGGCATAATCGAAACCAACGGGAAGAGCAATCGGTAAATAATGAAGGAGGTCAAGCTGACCCAATGCAAAACTTTGCGGATATGATAGCCGAAGCTATAGAAAATATGGCTCTAGCAAGAGGAAGAGCGAGGAATCAGCCAGCTAAAAGATTGGCAAATTTTAAAGATTTTAAAGCGATAGGACCGCCTGAATTCATAGGGACCACAGATCCGATTGAAGCCCAAACTTGGGTGAAGGAGATGGAAAAAGCATTCATCATTGTACGAGTGGCGGAAGAGCAAAAGACGACTTTTGCAACTTACTTGATGAAGGGAGAAGCTAATTATTGGTGGGAGACGAACCAAGCGAGAGCTGGTACAGCGGTGGTGTTATGGACAAGATTCAAGGAGTTGTTCTTTGAGAACTACTTCTCACCGAGTATGCAATCCATGATGGAAGTTAAATTTCTAGAACTAAAGCAGGAAAATATGTCTGTTTCTGAATACGCTGCCAAATTCAATGAGTTGGCAAGATTTGCACCTCATCAAGTGGACACAGAGGCGAGAAAGGCGAGAAGATTCGAGAATGGACTGAAGCCGGGGATATTCAACAAGGTAGCAGTATTACAGATCAATACGTTCGCGGCTTTGATGGAGAAAGCATTAATTGCTGAAGGAGGGAGCGAAGCTGCATCTCGATTCCATCAGGAGAAGAAGAAGACCAATGACGGAGGAAGCAGTGGTGGTAGCAATCCAAATAAGAGGAAATTGAATGAGAATACCCAGTCGGGTAATAAAACAGAAGATAATAGGAAAGGAAGGGAGCCATGTGCGAATTGTGGGAAGAACCATGCTGGAGTTTGCCTGAAAAAGAAAGGAGTCTGCTATAACTGCGGACAAGAGGGGCACATGTCACCCAATTGTCCCAATCCGAAGAAGATACAAGGTTGCTTTGTCTGTGGATCAACTGATCATATGGTTCGGAATTGTCCAAAGAGGAATGCTGAGAAGGAAAGTGTCAACAAGGGACCCGGTAGAGGAACCTTGGCAACTCGAGGACCTGCACATCCAGGAAGACCAATGGCTCGTACATTCAATATGATGGCGCAGGATACAGTGGCTACACAGGAGGTGGCAACAGGTAATGATTTCATTTAGAAATTAAATTACGCGAGTAATATGAGTTAGATATTTCTATGAAATGTTCTCTTTTATAGATTCAAGTCACAGGTTAGAATTTGAAACACAAATTAATATTGTGTTGATAAAAATGAATTGATGATACAACTTTAAAAGATTGTAGAGAATAAGAAAGCGATGATTTCGAGGACGGAATCCTTTTAAGGAGGGGTGAATGTGATAACCTGAGATTTCGAATAATCAAAAATTTGCGAATAATTTTTTTTTTATTAATATTAATTATTAATATTGTGTTGTGTAACTATGATACGAGTTTGGAGAATGAGTCAATTTGTGTATTGACTAATAAAATTGGAGTAGAGTTGTGCTTAAAAAGATGAGAAACCCTAACCCTAATTTGTGGAAAGGGATTCGACATAAAATATAATTAAAATAATTATATTAATGAGTACGCGTTTGTATTGTTTAGAATTTTGATCAATGATTGATCGGATAAGGTTTAAAATATTAAACCCTAATAAGAGATTAGAAAACCATAATCTCAGGATTAGAAACCCTAACGTACCGTTAGAAACCCTAATAAAAAGCCAAAAAACCCTAATTTCATATTCAGGAATTCTAAACCCTAAATTAAGAAATCCTAATCCTAATTGGCAAGTATAAGGTGTTTATTAAACTTAAAGTATGATTAGGAAATCCTAATTATATTTTAGTTATTTTAATTTCTATTTTATAAACCTAATTGTAATTTGGAAAATTTATTTTTCTAATTAAAACCCTAATTCGTGGGTTATAAACCCTAATGACCATTTTAACCCTAATTGCTATATTAAGCAATTTTAATTAGGAATATTAATCCTAATTATCAAGATTGAATTTTATGATTAGGAAATATTAATATAATCATCGAATCCTAATTATAATTTAGGAATATTAATTTTCTATTTTAAAAATCGAAATTCAAAAATCTTGGGAATTAAATTGTAAACCCTAAAGGGTCCAAACCCTAAACCTTAACCTAAACCATAAACCCTAAGGGTTTGGCTAATTGACAAGAATGCTATTTAAAATAAAATACAAATGACCAAAATGCCCTTTTTGGATTTTTATTTAGTTAACTTGTAATTTTTCCAAGAGCTTTAGTTGGTAACCTAACCATTTGACTTTTTGGCATTAAAAATCTCAGCAAAACAACCCCCTTGTGACAGCAAGATCAGATCTAGCAACATATCATAATATATATAGGATCTAAGAGAGAGAAATTTCATAAAATTGCTCATTTGGACAATTTGCTCTCACCAACTCTCTCTCTCACTAAAAGCTCTGAAAATCACAACTAGATCAGTCATATAAACACCTCTTACATCAACCAAGAACATATTGGAGAGCCCAGATCTAATATTGTTCAAGAAAAGGTATAAACCTATTTTTTATTTTTGATCCATGTTGCTGAGAAAAATTTCATGTTTATGTGTTTAGATCTTTGCTAGATGATGTTTAATGATGATCTATGTTGATAAAACATAGATCCATAGCATCAAAATGCTTTAAAAGTGATGATTTTCAAAACTGCCAAGAACAGAAAATGTGGTCTGACAAGCTAATGTCAGGCGCCACAGATTCTTCTTTGTTTAAGATTTTTCTTGTTTGATGTTTTGGATCGGTAGTCTGACATGAGGACTGTAATCTGGAAGTGGAATCGCAGCCATTCCATGTCCAGGTTGCAAGATATTCATGGTCAAAGTGAGTTGACCGAGCTTGACCAACACTTTCTGGGTAACCCAGAAAGTGAGAATCCGTGTCTGACAACATTTTCAAGTTCCTTGATCTGTCGAGTTTTGTACGTTTTGTTTTTGATGTTCTGATACATATGTAGCCTATTATCGTGACTGTAGATTAATGGCTTTATATCATAAAGAATGGAATAACAGAAGAATTTTACCATGTATGCGGTACTTCGCATTGACAGGTTATTCCAACATAATAATAAAGAATGGAATAACAAAAGAATTTCACTAAGTATAGGGTAGTCCGCATATACAGGTTATTCCAACAGAATAATAAAGAATGGAATAACAAAAGTTCTCTTCATGAATACGAAAGAAATAATACCCCTTACCTTAGAAAGAAGAGTATTCTAACTGGTAGGGCGAGGATATTCTTGAAAAAAACTTATACTGTTTTCTACGCTCAAAGCTTCTTAAAACTCTAAAGAAATACGCTTAAGATTATAGAAGAAGAATTCTCTGAATTTCAGGTGTGTTTTCAATTCTAACTTAGCATCCTATTTATAGGAGAATTGAAGGGGCACTGTGTAAGAAAAAATCACGGACGCATCAATTATTTCATTCACGGATGCTTGACTGATGCATTATTTCATTCACGGATGCTTACCAATGTTGCAGGCAACTAAAATTTTAAGCAAATTAAGTAAAAAACAAAAAACAAAAATATAATATATATATATAATAACAATTCCCTCCCAAATACGCTTTCCTTCCCCCCATCCCATTTTCATTTCAACCATTTCTTCAGCACGTGGGCCCTATATGTGGGCCCCACATTTATTATAAAGAATAAATTTCTATCGATTATTTTAAAAAATGGGTAAATGGGGGTCCAAATAATACGCCAATATTTACAATAGAAATCACCTCAATATTTTTAACAATATTTATCATCATTATTATAATTCACAATATTAATTGATCAGGTCGTTCCCAGGAAAGGGGGGGCTTTCCAATAAAGATTTCTCCCTATTGGCGCGCAATTAGGTGACCAAACCTCTCCTTGACAGAACTTCTAGACATCGTTAATATTGTAAATAATAATATTAATAACTTTGTTGTCTCAATTATTGATTTACTAATATATAAAATATCGACAATAATTGAATCTAATAACGTGAGATACTGTAGCAATAATTGAACAAAACCAAGTGATTTCTCACGTAAGCATCAATAATCAATACCTTGTACTACTATGCAACCACGCGTATTACTGTACTTTTAACAGCTGGTGTTTCAACAGTTAACGGTAAACCTTTCGTCGTTATTTTTATAAAAAGATTTTTTTGTCATTTTCTCAATTTGACAATAATTCCGTTGTGGGGTCCACCAATGATTGTGTCATTGTACGAATATTCCCTGTTAAAATGAATATTCCCCGACCAATCGAATATTATAAAACTACTTGCGTACTTTGCAAAATTTATAAATATTACCCACAACTATAACATTATATCAAATTCACTCCATAATATTCGAAAATGATATTTATAGAAAATTTATCTTTATTCATAAAAGTTGGGGTCTTACAAATAATAAGTTGATTTGGTAATTTTTCATGAAAATGGTTTAGTTACGAACATATGAGTTAAATATATTATGTTATGGTAATTTAAGAAGTGATTAAAATATTGTTATAATATTTGATTATGAGTTTATTAAGTGATGGATAATATTTGGATAAATTTAAAGTCTTTAATATTTATCCTTGTTTTCGTTTGATTAATGCTTATATCATTGTCATCATCCTCATGCTTATATTGTGATGAAAGTCATCTTTGGCTTACGTTCAGAGATGGACTTGGTATGATTATGACCAGGGATTATTCGGTATAATCATGACCGTAATATAACGAATGATGTGGTTAAAGTCCTCATTGGCCTGTAGTTCATTGATGGACAGTTGTTGGTATGATTATGACCGGGGATTATTAGGTATAATCATGACCATTGATGATTACATGAATATCCTTGGCCGTAGTGCAGGGATGATTCGATTTTATTTATTAAGCTGAGTCTCAACGATAAATTTGATGAAAAACTTTTTAAATCATAAAAGATAGTAGATTTTATGCTCTATTTGACTCTTCTAATGGATTGCTTATTCCACTGCAGTTGTTAATCTAAAACTTGTTGTCTATTATATTCTGTCAGTTGTTATACTATTGAAGGCTAAGGATAATTTATTCTGCATTATCTTAGTCATAATATTTCTTACTGGGCTAGTTGAGCTCACCCTTTCTTTCACTGTTCTCTTTAGGAAATGAGAATATAGCTGGGACGAGTCGGAGAATGGAGTGATGATCCAGTTTAAGTGGCTTTAGTAGTCCTCACTATTCTATAGGATAGTGTGATAATAATTGTAATGAGGACTCTATTGAGTGTGGATATTATCTAGATGATAATATTTATATTAAAACTCACAACATATGTTTTGTCGTATTTTACACGACTGTTGTATAATTAAGTTGTATTTGAATTTATGTACCATGTATCTGGCGACTCAAGATGGGTGATGTATACCTGTTTTGGGGCCGTCACACATGGGTCAAACAAATTACCAAGATATTCGATGTCTTGAGATGCACAGAGGAACAGAAGGTTCCATTCGCCACCTTTATGTTCCGTGGTGAGGCAGATTACTGGTGGGAATCTGTGAAGCGTACCCAGCCAGCCGCACTCAATATGTCATGGGAAACGTTTCAGAAACTGTTCAATGACCAAGTACTTTCCTGAAAGTATTTATCATATGAAGGAGGTGGAGTTTATTAGACTGGAACAGAACAACATGACGGTGTCCCAGTATGAGGCAAAGTTCACGGAGTTATCCAGGTTTGCACCTCATTTGGTGGAGAATGAGGAATGTATAACGCGGATGTTTCTGAGAGGTTTGAAACCTGACATACGTCAATATCTCATTTCTCATAAATTTTCTCTGTATTTAGATGTTGTCAACAGGGCTCAATTATTAGAGCGAGATAATGAGTATGTTCAACCGAGGGACCACAACTAGGGTTATATCGGTGACAGCAGTCATCGGAGCGATGATAACCAGCGTGGAGGGAAAAATACGGACAAAAGCGGTAACCACTCTGGTGGTAATCGTGGCCATGATAATAGGAGAGGTGAGTCAAGTGGGAATTTCAAAAAGAGGAGATTCAACAATGACGAGAAGACATCAGCATCAGCAGCAGCACCAGCACCAACAACAAATTCTAAGGGAGGAGAACGACCACCGGTCGTATGCTATAAATGTGGAAAAGAGGGAAACATCAGCCCAAACTGCCCACAACAATCCAAGGTATGTTATAATTGTAGAAATGAAGGACATATAGCTCGAGATTGTTCTCTAGTAAAACCAAGTCCAGCGGGGATGGTAACTTCAAAAGCTGTCCCAGAAAAGTCAAAGTTAGCGGTTCCTGGAAGAGCGTTTGTCGTGACTGGCCAAAATGCGAGGAATCCTTACGAGGTTATCACGGGTAAGCTAATCATAAATTCTTGCGAAGTTTATACCTTACTAGATACCGGTTTTATCCATTCTTTTATCTCTCCTGCTTGTGCTCAACGTTTGAACTTGACTCCAGGGAAATTGGACTTTGACTTATCTGTTGAAACTCCGTTAGGAGAAACTTTCATCACATCCACTGTTTATAAATCTTGTTTGATTCAAGTTGGCACCATCACATTACCTATTGATCTTATCTTTTTAAAGATACTTTCATTTGATGTGATATTAGGGATTGATTGGTTAACTACTCACCATGCCAAAATTGATTATTTTCGTAAGGTTGTTAGTTTTCATATTCCTAACCAACCTGTTATGCGAATTCAAGCAACTAAACCACTAAAATCAATCACTGTCATATCAAGCCATAAAGCCATTCGTTTATTGAAAAACTGATGTCAAGCTTTCTTAGCCTATGTTATGGATTTGAATAAAGACACGTCAGATTTGAATAATATTTATGTTGTTAGTGAATTTCCGATGTATTTCTGAAGAACTTCCTGGTCTACCCCGAAACATGAAGTTGAATTCTTTATTGACCTTGAACTCGCATAAAAACCCATTTCTAAAACCCCATATCGAATGGCTCCTATTGAACTTCAGGGAGTTAAAGGTCCAACTACGAGTTGTTGGACATCGGTTTCATTCGCCCTAAATACATCTCCTTGGGGTGCTCTGCTTTTATTCATAAAGAAGAAAGACGAGAGTATGCAACTTTGTATTGACTACCAGGAATTAAACAATGTCACCATCAAGAATAGGTATCCGCTACCTCGCATTGATGACCTGTTTGACCAGTTGCAAGGAGCACAATTCTTTTCAAAGATCGATCTTCGTTCTGGATATCATCCGCTGAAGATTAAAACTGAGGATATTCCAAAGACTGCCTTCAGAACTCGGTGCGGGCATTATGAATTCTTAGTCGTGTCTTTTGGATTGACTAATGCTCATACGACTTTTATGGATATGATAAACCGTGTGTTTAAGGAATATTTGGATCAGTTCGTTGTTGTCTTTATTGATGACATCCTCATCTATTCCAAAAGCCGTGAAGATCATGAGCACAATTTGAAGATGGTACTTCAAAATAGGTATACATCACCTATTCTGAGTCGCCAAATACATGGTACAAAATACAAATACAAACTTAATTATACAAATGTCGTGTAAAAATACGACAAAACATAGCTGAGAGTTTTAATAAGAATATTGTCATCTAGAAAATATCCACACTCAAAGGAATCCTCATTACATTTATTATCACACTATTTAACAAAATAGTGAGGACTACTAATGCTATCATCTGGACCGTCACTCCGTTCCCCGACTCGTCCCAACTATATTCTCATTTCCTAAAGAGAACACTGAAAGAAATGGTGAGCTCAACTAGCCCAATAAGAAATATTATGACTAAGATAATGCAGGATAAATTATCATTAGCCTTCAACAATGTTAAACTGATAAAATACAATAGACATCAAGTTTAACTACATCAGAACAAGCAATCCATTAGAAAAGTCAAGTAGAGCATAAAATCTACTATCTTCTATGATTTAAAAGTTTTTCTTCAACTTTATCAACGAGACTCGACAATAAATAAAATCGACTCATCCTCACAGACTACTACCAAGGATATTCATGTAATCATCAATGGTCATGATTATACCGAATAATCCCTGGTCATAATCATACCAACAACTGTCCATCAATGAACTAAAGGCCAATGAGGACTTTCACCACATCATTCGTTACATTATGGTCATGATTATATCGAATAATCTCTGGTCATAATCATACCAAGTCCATCTATGCACGTAAGTCACATATGACTTTCATCACATTATAAGCATGAGGATGATGACAATATTATAAGCATTAATCAAATGAAATCATAGATAAATATTAAAGACTTTAAATTTATCCAAATATTATCAATCACTTAATAAAATCATAATCTAATATTGTTAATATTATAACAATATTTTAATCACTTCTTAAACTTATAAACAATTTAATTTAATTATTTACACTTTTCCAAATAATGCATTTAATCATTCAAAAATGCCATACTCATAAGATTTCATCGCCAATGATCAAATCACTCATCAAAAATCTGCATATACCTTATATATGATTTTCAAGCCCTAAAATCCTATTTACCAATTCTTTAACTTCACATAACATATTTAACTCATATGTTTGTAACTAAACCATTTTCATGAAAAATTACCAAATAAACTTATTATTTTTCTATCCTTTGTCCAAACATATATACATATATTTCATACACAACAAATATTTTTTATAATTTTTCAACTCCCTTAAGTATTTTTCAAAAATCAATTTCTAATTAATTCCTTAAGAAATTAGCTACCTCAAGTTTAACTCCAGAAATTTCCAAATCTTGACAGGATTTTACACATGTTAACGTGAGCTTCCAGTTTAAATTTCATGGTCATCGGAGTTATAGAACTCCGGTTATAGCATTTTTCGTCGAAAAAACCTAAATATTAAAATAGTCATAACTTGCTCATTTTAATTCGGAATGAGCTCATTTTTGGACAGTAGGTACTTTATACCATATATTTTCATGTCCCAAAAGGCCGGAATTTATTTCACAAACTAAGTGGCCGAAAATGCCCTTTTAAATTTCTGGGCAATAGCTTTTTGGTACTTTGCAGTTTTTGACACCTGTGCTAAAATCAGTCCACACGAAAATTTATAACACCTTATCTAGTGATTCCACTTGTATAAGTTATAAAACTCATAGATCTAACTCTAGAACTTGACCACACTCAAAAATTCATCACAACACATGAGTTGTTGTATTTCGCACGACAATTGTTGATAAAGTTGTAGTTATTTTCTGTACCATGTATTTGGCGACTCATAATGGGTTAGGTGGAATGGACCTGTTTTGGGGTCGTCACACCATAACCCGATCCTGAGCTCGATTAACCATGGTGTTGAATACTCTATTCATCTCTTCCATCTTCATTCTCTTTGCCTGTGCGTCTTTTACAACTATTCCGGCTCGTTGAAACATTACCTCATATGCGTCCTCGGCTCTTGTCCTCTTCGTAGCTTCTTCCCTTAGCTTATTCTTCAGTTCAGCGACCTCCTTGATCAATTGGTCTTTCTCTCCTTCAGTCTGTTCTATCTTTTCCTCGACATTAGTCAGTCGTTCCTCACGATCTTGGATCTCATCGTCTTTCTGTGTCATTGCAGTCTGTTGTTCAGCTACTATCTCTTGCAATTCCTCAACTGTATCCTGAAGTTCCACGTTCTGGTCATAGACTTCATCATACATCCGAGCATCTATCGAGGTTAGTGGAGTCTCCTCCTCCTCGTCCTCGTCATCCTCATCCTCCTGTGGCAACTCAACGGGATCCTCCTCATCCGTCTCCACATCATCATCCTCCTCATCAACCACTGTGACCAACGGGGCTGACTCCCATGGCAGTAGTTGTTCCCAACTAACATGAATGTCTCGAGGCTCCTCCTCTATAGGCATCTAAGGTCTATCCTCCCTAGCCTGACTGGATTCTCCGACATTAGTCATCCTGACAACAAAATTTTAAGTTTTAATCATTAATCATTACTACTCGACACTCACGAGCACATAAGTATAAACACATAATCACATAAGTGTTTTATTATTTCTTCCTTAAAACTCGATAAGAGTTAATCACCACTATCTTTTCAAAGGTTACTTCCTAAGGCTTTTCCCCACCTAAGGTTCATAACCTAAAGCTTTGAAACCAACTTGTGACACCCCCCAAATCCCGGTACTTCATTACCTCAAGATTTGGTATTCACGTAATCAAAACATTCATATCTAACTACCCAATTATAATAAATTGAATAATAAAAACATGCCCATACAGGATTACTTAAATAAAAACATTATCTCCCAAGTTCTCTAACCTTTAATACAATCATTCAAGTGCGGAAATAAATTATTACATCACATCATTATTAAAAGTCTATCATCAATGATAAAACAAAATTACAAGTCTTCATCACTTGTACATTTTTCCCTTTCCTTTGCTAGTTGTAGGTTTATCTACCTTCTCATTCATAGCTGCAAATAATGTATAAATATGCAAGAGTGAGCAAACAAAGCTCACTTGAGATAAGAATAAATATCTTTACAACATTTGCCAAATAATAGGCTCAATAGAACTGAATAATATGTTCTATTAACATTACAACATTTGCCACATAATAGGCTCCATAGAACTGAATGATATGTTCTATTAACATTTCAACATTTGCCAACTCATAGGCTCAATAGAACTGAATAATTTGTTCTATTAACATTCTTAAATAAACTACTGAGGGTCAAATGACCATGAACCATGTCCACATTTATAAGTAATCTTTCAACTTTAACTTTAAAAGTCATATGAATATAAGGACTCCACGTACTTAGGGGGATCAATCCTTCGTACAATGTATTGTGCACAACCATTTCAACGCTAAGCGTAAACCCCTAAACATAAGGTTGTTCATCTCAATATTTAGAGTACAAGTCCGCACCAAAGAATGTTTGGTTTGGATAAGCTTTCAAGGGTAATTGAAGTTTAATGATCATCAACTAGGGAACTAGTTGAATCCACAATGATTTATAATACACAGTTGTTTAATAACAATAGAACTTAGAACATTTGAGAATCATAAATGAACTGATTCTACATATCTAACTCATGCTTGAAATAACTATAGAGCATAAGTATTCAATAGAATGAATAAAATGGTTAACCTTTGCTTGAACAGTAAAATAAGCTAAGGTTTAAGTTTTATAACATTAGAAATGAAATTTCTGAACTTTAAGAAACTTGCTTAACCGTGAACAAGTTAGAATGAATCAATCAATTGAGAATTTTCAATAATACTAGAGTTAGAGTTTGCTCAAATGAATTTTGGAAACAATTTACTTATTCAATAACATTTAATATAACAAGCTTGCTCAATCAAAAGCATGAAGTAATAATAAATGAACAAACTCAACGAAAGTGTAGAGTTAGAAAACTTGCATCAATCATAACAAACTAACTCAATGGAAGTATGGAGTTAGAAGACTTGCATCAACATAACAACCTAACTCAATGAAAGTATGGAGTTAGAAGACTTGCCTTGAGCGTAAGCTATAAAATTAAACTCACGATCACCTACACATAATTTTAGAACCACAATACCTATTAGACATGCTAACATATCATAACATGTTCATTACCAATCACATTTCAGAAACTCTAAGTGTTTTACTTCACAACACTTGTCTAACTTTCATTATGTATACTAATTACCACATAACGCGTTTTCGATTTACTAATCACTTTTGCAACTTTGATCGTACTAACCACAACTCACTATGTTACGTTAACCTTAACATTACACATTTTAACATGCTAACACAATTTCAAACCATGTTGTGACACTTTCCCAAGTCTGGTGTAATAGCAGAAGTTAGAATCTCAAACTGTGGTATGGTAAGCGCATTGCACCATATCAAAAAAGATGGGGGCCGTGGCAGTTCTTGCTTGTTCGACAGAGCAGAGAGAAGGCTATGAACAATGGCGAGCTTTTAGCCCAACAAACACAATTTTCACCCAATGGACAGTAATATTAACACATATAATAAATATACAACTATCATAAACATGATTGCTAACATTTACAACCAATTAGAACAATTTAACACTAACTAAAACCATTTTAATTTCTCAAAACTCATATTTTTCACAAAAATTCAATTTTTCTTGACATTGTTCTAGAAATCATCACTGTGAACTCACTAGTTGGCCAAATCATCTCATTTAAATTACATAATGTTCATATCTCACTGAACTAACATATACAAGCTTCAATTTATACTTTAACATAAGAATTGGCCATTAAAATTATTACTTTTACTCAAGCCATATGAAGAACACAAATATTGTCAAAAATTTCTTCTACTGTAAACCGAATTTAGCATGCGATTTTCTTGATTGACATAAACTCTAGCATCATAAGCATGTATAATCACAATAACTAAATTACATAACCAAATTAGGAAGAAAATTCATAGAGCATAGCCAAAACTTTAACGTAGTTCACATATGTAGACATATATATATATATATATATATATATATATATATATATATATATATATATATTAGAGTTGTATAAGAAATACCTTCAAATTGCTTGCTAATCTCCACTAACACCACTAGAATTGCTTGAAAATCCTAAGCTTTCTCTCAATTCTCTGAAATTTTTCTCTGTAGCTTTTCTTAGGCTTAGGCTTAGACAATATACATAATACGTAAAAGAAAATTGACACCTTAATACGCATACTAATGATATTAACGGTTATAACATAAACGTATATAATATAAATATATTATATTTATTATTTTATTTATTTTATTTAACTAGAAATCTCAAAAGCCATAAGGCTTGTTTGGCAAATCATTTAAATTTAAAGAATTAATATATTAAGCCTTGTTTGGTAAAAAAAATTAAATTAAATTACTTTAATTTATTTTAATAACTCCTTATAATATAGTTATTTGTTACACTATATTTAATCAAGCTTTCATATTTATTTTAATTAATGCAAATCACAATTAATTAAATAAATCCTTTAATCACATAACACAATACAAATAATTAATCATTTAATTGAAATATCAATATAATAATAATTTCCTTAATTCATCAATTATTTATTAAATAAATAATTAACTAAACAAAATTAAATCAATTGAACAAAACAAAAATTAAATTACTTTAACAAATATTTATTCAACGATAATCACATCCATTAAATATTTATATAAATCAATAAATATTTAATATTATATTTTAAAATTCTGGAATGTTACAAGATACGTGTTAAAATCTTGGATAAGAATTGTAAATTCCCAAATTTTACAAATAAAGATTTATTTTCTCAAAATATTTTTTTTAAAAATTATGGTGTGGATTTGAGATAATGTTATAGTTGTGGGTAGTATTTATAAATTTTATAAAGTACGCAAGTTGTTATATAATATTTGATTGGTCGGAAAATATTCGTTTTGACAAGGAATATTCGTACAGCGGCACAATCATTGGTGGACCCCACAACGGAATTATTATCGGATTAAGAAAACGAGTACAAAAATATTTTTATGAAAATAACGGCGGAAGTTTTACCATTAAAACTGTTGAACTACTTTGAGTAGTAAAAGTACGATAATGGCGTGGTTGCATAGTAGCACACGGTATTGATTATTGATACTTACGTGAGAAGTCACTCAGTTTTATTTTATTAGTATTATTAATGTAATAAAACAGAAAAACTTTTTATATAAAACAGAATACTTTTATAAAGTTATTTGTTTTATTATACTATAAATAGAATATATTATATTCTATTATGCATAGTGTTTTGTATAGTAAAATCTTTTTATATAAAACAGAATACTTTTATAAAATTATTTGTTTTATTAGATTATAAATAGAATATATTTTATTTTATTATGCATAGTATTGCATAGTGCCCTCGTATAATGTTTTGCATAGTAAACTTTTTTATATATAAAAATGTAATACTTTTATAAAGTTATTCGTTTTATTAGATTATAAATAGAATATATTATATTTTATTTAAAAGATTTTATTTTATTATAATATTTTATTAAATTAATCTGGACCGTCCATTTAAAAGTAAATCAATCTGGACCATTCATGAATTAGTTACTATGCAGTCCATTCTCCTATAAATAGAAGCTCATTCCTTCATTATTTCTTATGAATTCACTGAAACTCTAGAGAGAGAAACTATTGAGATAAAGAAGAAAAGTATTATGCTACTTCACTACTCCTATATCCAGTTTCTTTCAAAGGTAAGGGTATTATTTCTTTTGTATTCATGAAGAGAACTTTTGTTATTCCATTCTTTATTATTTTGTTGGAATAACCTGTATACGCGGACTACCCTATACTTTGTGAAATTCTTCTGCTATTCCATTCTTTATTATTCTGTCGGAATATCATGTCTGTGCGTTTACGCATGACCTGGTTCCATTCTTTATTATTCTGTCGGAATATCCTATTTGTGCGTGACGCATGACCTAGTTCCATTATTTATTATTCTGTTGGGAATAACCTGTCGGTGCGATCTATCGCATGCATGGTGAATTCTTCTGTTATTCCATTCTTTATTACTCTGTTGGAATAACATGTCTATGTGGATTACCACATGCATGATGAATGATCCTTTGTGTTCATTCCTTATCAAATTGTGGAAATGATCTGTATACGTGGATTACCGCATGGCAGGCGAAAATCCATTTGCAGTTTCATAATTTTTTTGACCCTCAAAAATTCTGGAAAGTCGTAATAAAAGCATTAGACTGTTCATTATGATGAAAGTCATAATAAAAGCATTGGATTGATGAAAATCATTAGTATATGTAGTATTAGTAAGTGTTATGATGAGTTATGTTGGTTATTATGTGAAAACATGAAAGTTTCTTAGAAATCACAAAGGGTTGAAAAATCAGATTTTGGTGAAAATGGAACATGAAATTCAATTGACCATATCTCATATTATATTTTGAATTTTTGAGTGTGGTCAAGTTCTAGAGTTAGATCTATGAGTTTTCTAACTTATCCAAGTGTAATCACTGGAAAAGGTGTTGTAGATGTTCGTATGGACTAATTTTAGCAAAAGAGTCA